>PVIA01019559.1:0-10311 GCA_004024845.1 Tonatia bakeri | reverse complement strand
AAGTTATCTTATGAAAAAATTATTTCCTCAGTAATAATACCGGTTGTTTCCGCAATGCTACACTAAAAAGACTAGGGGTTTTGATTGCATTTGTGTCCCTGGAGAAGAACTTGGAGTTGAATTTTCTGAGAAGTGGAAATAAAAATATGGTATCTGGGAAAATATATTAGCGACCAGAAACTATAACACTCTCAGGATACTTTTTATGTTGTCTGAAATAAAGAACTATAGCTTTGGGTTCTTGTATTAAACACTGCATTAGATTACGTCAAAGTCCTTCAGAAATTCTTCAGATGGCCATGGATATTACTTAAATTCTTGATAAAATTTAAGTCCAATAGGATGGGTGAGGAATATTAGATTAAGTTGGTTACACAGCAAGTGCAGAACAAAAGTGGGAAAATGAGACTTCTCCTAAGAATAGTCCACTACCCACATCTTCTCCACTTGCAGGCATCTTGTATTCAGTATCAGTAGTCTCTGTGGAGGCAGATGCTCTTGTGTGTATAAATGCAAACTTACAGCATTTTGCTGACTCATAGAGCCAGGATAAAAGTTCGTTTCTACAAAACTGACTCCTCCAGAGTGAGAATAGATTGCTTCTACTATATGCAAACAATATGCTTCAGTCTGCATTCCCACCAACAGTGCACTAGGGTTCCCTTTTCTCTGCATCCTTTCCAACACTTGTTTGTTGATTTGTTTTTGATGGCCATTCTGACCAGTGTGAGGTGGTATCTCATTGTGGTTTTAATTTGCATCTCTCTGATGGCTAGTGACACTGAGCAGCTTTTCATATGTCTCTGGGCCCTCTGTATGTCCTCCTTGGAGAAGTGTCTATTCAAGTCTTTTGCTCATTTTTTAATTGTTTTTGTTTGTTTGTTTGTTTGTTTTCCTGGAGTGGAGTCCTGTGAGTTTTTTATATATTTTGGAGGTCAAATCCTTGTCCGAAGTATCATTGGCAAATATGTTTTCCCATACAGTTGGTTCTCTTTTCATTTCAATGCTCTTTCTTTAGCGATGCAGAAGCTTTTTAATTTGGTGAGGCTCCATTTGTTTATTCTTTCCTTTATGCCCCTTGCTGTAGGGGACATATCTGTGAAGATGTTGCTGCGTGGAATGTCTGAGATTTTCCTGCCCATGTTTTCCTCTAGGACTTTTATGGTGTCACGACTTATATGTAAGTCTTTTAACCACCTTCAATTTATTTTTGTGTATGGCATAAGTTGGTGATCGAGTTTCTTTTTTTGTTTTGCATGTAACTGTCCAGTTCTCTCAACACCATTTGTTGAAGAGGCTATTTTTACTCCATTTTATGCTTCTTTCCTCTTTGTTAAATATTAATTGACTGTAAAGACTTGTGGAAAACAGTGTGGAATTTCCTCAGAAAACTAAAAATGGAACTGCCTTTTGACCCGACAATTCCACTGCTGGGATTATACCCTAAGAGCCCTGAAACACCCATCCAAAAGAACCTATGCACTCCAATGCTCATAGCAGCACAATTTACAGCAGCCAGGTGCTGGAAGCAACCTATGTGCCCATCAGTAAATGAGCGGATCACAAAACTATGGTACATTTACACAATGGAATTCTATGCAGCAGACAGAAAGAAGGAGTTCCTACCCTTTGCAACAGCATGGATGGGACTGGAGAACATTATGCTAAATGAAATAAGCCAGGTGGTGAGGGGCAAATACCATATGATTTCACCTTTAACTGGAACATAATCAACAAAAGAAAAAAGGAAACAAAATATAATAAGAGACATTGAAATTAAGAACAATCTAATAACAGACAGAGGGGAGGGGGAAGGGACAGTGGGGAAAAGGGTTTTCAGGAACCACTATAAAGGACACAGGGACAAAACCAAGGGGGAGGATGGAAGCGAGGGAGGGAGGTGGGTTTGACTGGGGTGGGGGGCACTGATGAGGACAAAATGCAGACAACTTTAATGAACAACAATAAAGTAATTTAAAAAAGAAAAGAAAGAAATAATATGCTTCAACCTTTATTTAAACAGAACTCTATCTAGGTTATTTACAAGAATCAATGTGCTTTAATCTTGGGATTTGGGCCCAAATACCAAATCTGCTTACTAACCAAAGGATGGGTCTTTGGTCACATTATTAATTTTTAAAGTCTTGCTTTTATAATCTATAAAACTGGAATACCACCTAATGCACAGGCTGTAGGAATACCCAGATGAAAGAGCAGTATGTAAGTACCAGACCTACAGGCTATGCCTGGAACATCGTGGTAAGCACCAAATAAGTGGTAGAAATTCTGGCTTATCTCTTGTTGTGTGGGAGAATCATAACCTTTGACAGACAGATGGTGAAGGAAGCATAAATAAATAAAATACATTTCTACTCAACTCACTATAGAACTATTAATTAAGTTTTCCCACATAAGATGTGGTTTGGTTGAAAAATGTTTGGATTTCAAAGCATTTCCTCTCTTGATTTGTGAAGACTGTTTCTTTCACTACACAGCATTTTAACATCATGGCACGTTTCTCCTGACTAATAGTCACATGGACCTCCATTAAACCTTATTTTAGTGCAAAGAGGAAAGCCTGCTTCTTCATGATCATCACCTACTTGTTATTGGAGACAATAATGACAGACGCTGATGCTTGCTCCTCTCCCTGTCTCTAACTAATGTGTTGACAGTGCAAATGTCTTTAGCTGTCACTGGGGTTCAAGAACAATGTGGTCCAGCATATGGATTTAAAAAGTGCTTCTGAAACTTCGTATTATGTACAAATGTTTGGAGACAAAGTTTAAAAAATAAGGCAAGCCTTAGATACTGAAATTAGAGCAGGCAAGGGTTAAGAAGTGAAGGAAGAGGATTGTGGAGGAGCTGGAGAGTTAATGGGAAGTCAGAGAAAGTGTTTCATAGCACTAACGTGGGAATATGAAAGGAAAAGGCCAGAGGGACCTGAAACCACAGAGAAAGGGCAGGGTTGCTGTTGGTAGTGATGCCATGAAGTTCACCGGACATGGAGTAATCCAGACGCCCTGCCTATCATGGGCCTCCTGTACCCTTGCCATACTGAACGTGTGGCATCCTTGATATACCATGTTGACATTGCCAAGCTATTGATCATGCTGCTTCCTTCACATAGGGATCTGTTCACCTGAGATGTGCTCAGCATTGAAGACTCAATTCATGCATCTCTCTGTCTATGAAGACTTTCTGAGCCCAATCCAGATAAAACTGATCAGTTAGTCTTTTGGATCACCTCTGTACTAATAATCACTTAGATCAAATACCTATAGCACACTCTTGCATTGGTTCACATGGTTCTTTTCTTTTTTGTTCTTTAAAGATTTTATTTATTTATTTTTAGAGAGAGAGGAAGGGAGGGAGCAAGACAGGAAGAGAAACATCAATGTGAGATGAGAATATCAATATAAGAGAAACATTGATCGGCTGCCTCCTATGCACACCCTGACCAGGGACCAAACCCGCAACCCAGGCATGTGTCCTGACTGGTAATTGAACCAGTTACTTTTTGCTTTGTAGGGCGATGCCCAACCAGCAGAGCCACACCAGCCAGGGCCATGTGGCATTTTTCTTCTTGTAGCTTACAATCTTCTTATGGGCTAAGAAACTAATTCATCTCTGTATGCATCTGACACAAAAATATATTCTAGATTAATGGCCACTTGAAAGAATAAACACAACAAGAAAGGGTGGAAACAAGAAATAAAATAAGGAATGCAAAAGGCTTTATAAATTGAATAAATGGTAGAAAAGTAGTACTTTTCTTAACCTAGGTGTACCAAAGCTATGAAGACAAAAGTTTCTCCTCTGAGGACAGTGTTCAAAGGTGACTGATTACAAAAAAATTCAAAAACATTTAAAAAAACAAAATCTAAACCTTTAAAAAATTAAAAAGTTATGAAATTTAAATACAAAAAAATAAATTTAAATAAAAAATTAAAAAACTAAAGCCAAAACCTGGCATTCACAATTTTTTAATAGCAAAATCTTTTTGAAAATGAAGATAGTTCTCTGACATTGCAGTTGAAAAGTCCAAAGCCAGGTGAGCACAGACACTAAGGTTTGGCAAGAAGTTCAGAGACATTTTGCTTCCCGCAAGGCCGTGAGCAGCTCCCAGAATTTTACCTTAGCATTGTCAACCTCTTTCACCTGTCTGGTTTCCCACTTGGAATTGCACTTGAAGCCCCAGTGATTTTCCACAATGTAAAAGCATGGGCTTGGCAACCATGGTTCCTAAAGGTCGTCAAAACTCTGCATTCCAGCATCGGTCACATGAGAAGTTTATTGGCACCAAGATACTTTATTGTTATGCAACACCCAAGAGCGAATGCTTCTTAATGAAACTGAGCCAGGGTTGGCAGTGTTAGTCTTGAAGCAAACAGTAAACTTTCAGTGGCCTCATTCTATATAATCATCAACTTTAAAGTTATAGTATGAAGGCCTACCATTGGATATAACCAAATACGTGGATTCGCTAGCTGCTGAGACTCTGTAGATTTTGATATTGAGCCATCATCACCTGCTCTTATTAGACAGTCCTCCTGATCAACTTGTTATCTAGCTCTTTATGAAGCTGTCAAACTCTGGTTTTCTAAAGTAAAACTTGAACAAAATATTTTATGTTTACAGCATTTCTTAATTTACCACTCCAAATATACATTATATATAACTGAACTAGAAAAGGGAGACGAAATGCATATTTATTCAACTCAAACATACCCTTATTAAATAACTTTTAAGTGTCAGAAGGTGCACTGAGAACATAATGCAATATAAAAATGACTCTCACCCTGTTTCTGCTCCAACAAACATGCAAATAGTGGGTGAGGAAGAGCAAGATAGCAGCATGTAGCTGAAGCAAGAAGGAAAATGATACCTTTCGAAGTAAAACTATTTTATAGGGGTTCAAAGAAACAGAAATTCTCACCAATCTAGGGAGGAAGGTAGGGGATGAAAGTAAGGAAACAGTCAATGCAAAATGTGAGAGGGGTGTTGAGGGAGAAAAGAGATTTGAAAAAACAAAGGACATCTTCAAAAACAGCACAGAATGAGCACGAGGTTCACTTTGGATGAAGCAAGGGAAATTGAAGACTGAAGGAAGGAAAGATGGGAAAGGTGGGCTTAATCAAGTTCATCACATCAAGTTCAAACCAGACGAAGCTGCACTTACTTTAGTTTCTCAAGGGGATTCCCTGGAGGTTTTTGAGACAGCTATTAACATGTAATGACATGACCAAAGTTGCATTTAGGAAGATTAATCTAAAATTTGGATGGATGGACAGTAAAGGCAATTGATTGGAAAAGTCGAAGTAAAACAGAATAAAAGCCTGAACTCTGCGCTCGAAAGTACAATTGCACAGGAGAACATTCCCCTACATAGCAGTAGAGGACTCTAATATTTGTCATATGATTGAACGTAGGCATTGAGAATAAGAAAAGAATCAAGAATCAGTTCGAGACCTTTATCTTACCTAACAATTGTAACATCAACAGAAGTAGGACAGAGAAATTCTGGGGATAGAGAATGGGATAGGATGTGATGTTAGATTAGGTTTTGGATGTGTTGATTTTAAGATAATATTTGATAATTCATGCAGATAGAAGTCTATTAAAGTTAATAAGATATGTGGGTAAGGTTTTTAAAAAGTACATAGGGATAGAAATAAAAAGGATCTGGGTTCTCTGGCCAACCAGTGATAAAACTACAGGAATTGATAAATTCACCAAGGGAAAGATTGTAGTTAAGGAAAAGATGCCCAACACAGGGAACTTTAGAAAAGTAGGCAATGGGAAAGAAGAGATGGATAATATAGACATAAAAGTGGAACCTAAGGAAAATCAAAAGGAAATGCTAGAAATGAAATGAACATACCTTTGTAACAGAAATGAAGATACCTTTGCTGTACATCAGTAGATAAGATATAGCAGAGGAAAGAATAGGAGAGCTTGAAGATGAGTCAGTAGAAACTTCCCATAATAAATGCAAAGAGAAAAGAGAAACAAAAACAAACAAACAAACAAACATATCCCGAACCAGAACAGAACATCCAAGAACTGTGGGGCAATTTCAAAAGGCATAATCTCCTTGTGCATAAGTATCCTCACCTATAAAATGGGAATAAATACAAACACTTCTCTCATATGACTGTTGTCTAATGGGCTAATACAAAAGAGTACTTAGAATGTTGTCTTGCACAGACAATTCATCATCAACACTGTCATCAAATAAGTTATAAAATGCAAATTTGAACATGACAGTATCACATGTGCCACCTTCCCAGGGGTCTTTTAAAGTGAGAGATGGATTCCTTAACACCTTGGGCTTCTATTAAGCACTTTCCACAGCCCAGGGTTGTATTTAATCTGTGAGGCATGAGCAAAAATGGGGATGTTCTGATGTCTGGTGTTCCTCTGTGCAGTCACTACCACACTTTTCTTCTGCTGGTATATCTAAGAGAAAGAAGGCAATCATGTATAGTGTAAGTAAGCTTCAGGTTGGGTTAAAGCATCAAGGGACAAAAAGTATCCTTCTGACAGTAACGAAAGGTGATGTGAATCTTTGCTTGCATTTTTTCTCTCTGCTCTCAGACAGGGACGAAGCTTAAAAGGACATTTTGTTATCCAGGGCATGATAGCTCTTCTCCAAAGATGAGTTATTAGTGTGACATCCTATTCTGGTTGTCACTTTTCTTTTTGTCAGCTCTGCACCAGCTGACAGAATCGCTTAAACCATTCAATGCAAACATTCAATCATTGAATTAGGTAACACTAAGGTGTCTTCCAATTCTGAGATTCTGTGATTTCAACCAATGAAGGTAATGTTGGGAAAGAATTGATTAACTCTTACGTTTCTGTGATGGTAACTGGGGTCATTTTTCAGACAATGATAATTAATGTTTTTCCTAATTAATTAGGAAAACAAATCCTTATATCCATTAACAAAGGGGTCTAATATTCTGAGGTTTCATTTAACATTTTCTTTTTGTGTTGATAACTTTTCTAAATGTAAGAGAAATATTTGATCTTTGAAGGAGAAAAAGTTTTGCAGAGCAATTGGTAATTTTGAAGGTTTAAATACAAAATCTAAATATATGCATATATATGTACATATGTGTAATATTATATTTAAGTGGAACAACAAGCAATGATACATTTTTAATAATTATTATTTATCTTAAAATGAGAATGATGATTGTTTGTTTTTCCTCAATGAGTCCAGGACCAGAGGAAGTAATTATTGACAAACCATTGGAGATGTTGATTTAGTACCTGAAAAAATCTGGAAGACTGATGGCATTGGAGTGCATGCCAATGTAAAGATAATTTTCTGTAGAGATAATCTGATAGGGTAGTGAATGTGTTGCTAATCAGATGCTTCCTGTGTGATCAGATGAGAGTTTAGGAGACGGGCTGATTGTCCCATCCACAATTTAAGACTTATTCAAATACCTATCAACATCCAAATTGAAATCTTTTATAAATTAAAGATGATATAAATAAAACAAACACAGTTTAGGTTAAAGATAATGCTACATGCAAATATTTATGATGTTTTTGACATTATTTCCACTGTCACTGTGTAAGTATGGAAAATATCGATATATTTATTTTAAAGCTTCTTGTGGTTAATTCTGTGTGATTTTTTCTACTTAACTAGATTATCCAATAAACATCTATTGATCCCTCTATATAGCTTTAAATATTTATAATAGAACAAAGAAACATGTGATATCAATGTGCTAATATTTATTTTTAATCTTAGAAAATGAATACTGTAATCAACCCAAAGAAAAATTTTAAGAAAGCTAATAGAGCAAGAGCTGTGATTTCTGAAAACAAAAATGTCATTTTAACTAGAATATAATTATAAAGAAAACATCAAATGGAAGGAATCAATAACATAAAAGACTGAAAGAGCTTTTCTCTTCCTCTCTCTCTTACTCAGAAAGATTGATTTCACTTCTCTTTCCTCCTCAGTGTCAGCTCTCTCTGCTTTCGACGACAGGGTCTGCTGCCACACAAAAGGCGGGTGCCCCCCTATGACAAAGAGAGGCCAACATAGGAAGTTCAAGGCACCCAACCACAGTGCACCCTCAGGTCCCAGGGGGAATCACTCCCTGTGAGGGTTTAATTTGCCCACATGATGCCTCATTTTTGCAGAAAAAATAAAATTGGGGGGAATTTGCAGTTATTAAACACGAGCACTCAGAAGGATAGGCACTGAGCATCCTAGCAAAGGAAGTCTTGACCTACACCCTCTTCCATTAGCCTCTGCCAGTAATGTGCTCTTATCTCATCATTGAGCAACCTTCTGAAACTCCCCAAAGAGCAGACCTCTTTTTGGAGGGACTTAAGAAAGATGTTAACTTGGATTTATGTATATTTAGTTTGTGTTAAATATAAACCCTGGCAGACTTCCTTATTTTCTACCCTACTAATGTGTGACATGGTTCACTATCTCTGACTTCACCCGGACACCCTGGTTATGGTGATATGAACATTCCCTCATGCCACCATTTGTAAGTGACCTGTTCTGTGTTGGATCCGAATGTCAGAAAGAGTTTCACATTGTTAGCTGGGGTGGGGGAATGTATATGTACACACTTATGTATATGTGTATATGAATATGTATGGCTATGCATGTGTATATAAATAAAACGGTGTGCTCCAACCTGGAACGAGTGGGGACTACAGCACCAGAAGTTAATTGTCCTTTGCACACACTAAGGGAACCAAGGAAGAATTCTTCTCCCCCACTCCCCTCTCCTGACAGACTGGGGTTATATAGGGTGACAAATGTTCCGACTCCTTGTTTCCAGACTTGCTTATTGCTAAAAATCATCTAAGTGCTCATTAAAAATACAGATTCCTGAATCTTTCTCAAGAGCTTCCAGTTGGAATGGTCTGGGATACAGCCTAGGATTCCATATTTTTAATGTGCACTCCCAAGGTGACTTTTACAATTGGACATGTTTTGGAAACACTTCTTTACCTATTTTCAAGGTCTAACAAGTTTAAATCATATGCACACAGTCTCTTGAGATTGTTTTCATTATTTTCTGCATGACTTATCTGATTTTATCAATTACTCCAACAGAAGAAGATGGGGTTCTTTAGCCTGCCATAGTCACTTAGTGCACCCCTCTTCCTTAACCACCCCAAGCCTCATTTTTAAAGCTGAAATATGGAGACAATGTTAACCATATCCACATGCAAAGGATTTTTAGAGAATATAATAAACTAGTGACTATGAAACATTTAGCATAAGACTTAGAACAGAATAAGCCTGCAATAATGTTAGCTGTGATTTTTATTATTTGATATAACTATCTTTCACTTGTCTAATATAATAGATTATTTTTAAAAATGTTGCAATTATTCTCTTTCTTATCCTAAGTGTCTATACAATGTGACTTTGCTGTAACCCCCTTTAGGAGATGGAGCTTATTTTCCCTACACTTAAAGTCAAAATTCTTGTCGATTTTTCTGACCAATTGAGTGCAGCGGCAGACTGTAGTTCTGCTGGTCTGAGCCTAGGCTTCAGGGGGCCTGAGTACTTCCCTTCTATGAACAAGCCCATACTAGCCTGCTGGGGGCTGAGCGACCATGTGGACTAGCCCAGTCAGCCAGGTGGCTCAGCCCAGCCTCAGAGATGTATGGAGCCCAGTCAAGACCAGCAAATTGCTACCCAACCTACAGCCAACTGGAGGCAAATAAGCCAGTCCAGTGGGGGTTGTTTTAAGTACAGTGTTTGGGGATAATTTCTTATACAGGCACAGATAACTGATATATCTGCTATACATCCATTACCAGCAAATGCAGACACAGAGGAGAGGGATAAGATGAAGCATAGATCTGGAGGTACAGACAGGGAGCTTCCACACAGCTGCTGCTCTACAGAATGCACCGCTTAAGTTCTTCCATCATTTGCTTCTGCCCTGGCTGCCTGGAAAAGCTCCTCAGCTACCAAGGCCCAATTCAAGAATCCTTCTTCATCTTCTCTGTGCACCAGAAGGCTGACTGTTGAGGGCTGCCCTGCCTGGTCTCAGGAAGCTGTGACCCCCTGTGACAGGCTGAGTGAGAGACCTCCGGACCAGGAACCACTAAGGAGACAAAACTTATTCCCCTGGCATGAACGCTACCTGTTCTGTGCCTGGCCTTTAATGCTTGATCAGTTAACCAATGACGGGTAACAATTCTCTAAGATGGAGAATGGACCTAAGACAGGTGCTGACCACATAAAGGCCTCTGGGATGAGACTCACGAGGCTGTGGAAATGAAGGGGCTGTGGAAAGGAAG
>PVIA01019558.1:0-10313 GCA_004024845.1 Tonatia bakeri | reverse complement strand
TTGTTTTCGGACCGTGACCCCTCAGCAGCGCTGGGTCCAGGCATTTGTTATATAGGACCTTGTGCTCCATTTCCCCTTGCTCGACCTGTCTTGACTGTCCTTTCACAGATGACTTTTCCCATGCTTGAAACCTTTTGGTTGTTTTCCTTGCCCATGTAAGTTTTACTTGCAGTTTTCCTACAGTCACTCAAATAAACCTCAGTAATCCCTGAAGAAGCTCATACATACTAAGTAACATTAGCTTAGCCTCAGAATTCTTATTTTTATCCCACCACACATGCTTGTCTCTCACATTTAGTCTCTTAACTATGATGTTCAATTTTGGTTCCCATAAGTGTGATATAATAAGACAGTTTTTAATTTCCTTTGGCTACTGCAGCTTTGGGGCACTTTCCTTCGACCAGAACTGGTTCGACCAGCTCTGGAAAGATCACTGAAGGATCTTCAACTGGACTATGTAGATCTCTTCATCATCCATATTCCAACAGCTATGAAGGTGAGCTTTTGTGTTCCTTGTCATGCCTGAGAGTATTCCATCACTGCTGTTGCCCCTCCACTGTCTCATTCCAGCTAGGTTTTCTGGGATGTTACCGAGAGGGGTAGATTTGAGTGGGGTGGTTAGAGTTGCTAAATGAACTGTCCTTCATAGTTATGTTACCTCACCATCAAGATTTTGTATCCTCATCCCAGAGCCTTGAGAAGGATGGCAGTGCAATGAGGTCAGTGCCTCCACCACAAAGCACTGAGGTCACTGCCCTCTGTGTCTAAATGACGAGCCCCTGTCTGTGGCCCCTGAGTGATGAGGGTCCTCAAGAAAGCTGAGTTATAAAAGATAGTGGAGACACAATGGAACATCCATACCTGGTAGTGGGAGGGTCCTTTAAATATTGGCCCTGAGCCTAATGCAGACAGAGGCACCCTGGGGTGGTTCATGTTGCACAACTGGGCTCCTTTGTACTTTGCTGGTCCAGCTTCTCATTGCAGTGGACATTCACTGAGCACATCTGGTGTTCTCACTGTCTCTGTGTTGGGTTATCATAGACTGGACTAAAGCACAGTCTTAATAGTGAAGCGAAACCCTATCATACAAACCAGCCTGTCCTTAGGAAAGAACATGAATCCCAACTGTAGGGAACTCATTCTTAGTGAATTACATTTGGTGGGTTGGTGACAGGAAGGTTGAGGTAATTGAGGGAGAGGTACTGTGCTTCAGTCTGGGGAGGCATTTTGATTCCCCCCCAAAACCTTCTCTCACACATATCACACACACACAGACACGCTGCTAGTAAAACAGCACCTTGAAGGCTATATCACCAAGGTGCTGAGGCACCAGAAAGAACATTCTTTAAAAAAATCTTTCTTCCTCCTCTCTGTATTCCAGCCTGGAGATGAGCTTTTGCCAAAGGATGCCAGTGGGAAACTTATTTTAGATACAGTGGACTTGCGTGACACGTGGGAAGTGAGTTGTGCTGCTGCCCCCCAAACACACTGTGACAGGAGGACATCCCCATGTGGGCACAGAAGAAACAGATTCTGACCCCATCTGTCTCTGCCCTTACACATGTCACCAAACTTCTGTGTACCTTGGAGTTTATGGCTGTAAAGCAAGGGACTAAAATGGAATCACAGCTGAGGTCTATTTTGAATGTAAACTTGTGTGGTTCTAGTGGGGGTTTCCTTGCCCCCTGATCAGGTAGAGCCTGGGAGCCTGAAAAGAGGCATGGTCAGAAGCAAACTGTAGGAGAGTGAGAGCTCTGTTCCAGGACAGATAAGCACAGCAGGGTTGGGGGGAAGCTGCTGTTAGCTTAGCAGGACCGCTGTGAAGCCTGCCCTTCTGTAACTCATTCCACACACTCGTTTCAGCCATCTAGGGCAGAGGAAGCAGAAAACTGTCAGCTAGTGGAAAACCTCAGAGGTCCTCTTTGCCCCTGACTCTGACATGACAACATTTGTTAAAGAACTATTTTTATGCTTAGGCAGAAAAATGGGCACCATGGGAGGGGGTAGGGAGTTGAGGGAAGTTTAAAAGCATCTTAATGTCTAATTATTGCTCTGGATGTGTGTGTCACAGACTCAAAGACACAAGGAATAAAGTACTTCAGGAAGTAATATAATTAAATGATAAAACTGTTTGATTGAGCCAAATTGTTATTTATGTTCAGATTCGTAGTTTCTGAAAAGTTCCCTGTCAGATGAACGGGCTGAACTACAGTATAGGTTTGCCACTCATGCTCTTTCCCCCACAGGCTCTGGAGAAGTGTAAGGATGCAGGTTTAACCAAGTCCATTGGGGTGTCCAATTTCAATCACAAACTGCTGGAGATGATCCTGAACAAGCCAGGGCTCAAGTACAAGCCTGTCTGCAACCAGGTGAGGCCATGTCCATGGTTACTTCTTTGCTTCTGCCCTTCATACCCTCTTTCTTGATTAAGAGTCCCAAAGTTTTGGGCTTGATGTCAACTGCATTTGTGATCAATCCCTTTCTTGTGACAGGAAATTCCAGAGAAAAACAGGTTGAGTGGCGTGGGAAGATCATGACTTTATTATGCAGAGGTTGGTTTCAGGTCCCCAGGAGATATCCAATTGGAGATACTGAGTTGAAGGGTGGCAGTGTTGTTCTGGAGCTCAAGTGGTGGTCAAGGTTGGAGGTACATGTCATGGAATCATTACTGTATGGGTGGCAATAAAACTCACAGGAATCGATTCCCTCTCCTAGGGAAGTTCATAGAATGACCATGAAGAAGGCAGGAAAATCAACATGTAAGGATCAGGCAGAAGGTACTTGTTAGGGGACTGAGTAGGAGTGGGCAGACATGGAGGGAGAAAATGAGGAGTGTGTGTTGTCAGGGAATCAAAGAAGACACTTGAAAAGGTTCCTGTGACCCATGGGTGGATCCTGCTGGGAGCAGCCACTCCAACTAAGGATGAAATAGGCATGGGGTTTTATGACACAAAGTTCATAGGAAACCTCCCCGGTGCAGTACCGAGGGGTGAGGGGAAATTCAGAGAAAAGAGTATTGGAAAGTGAGGAGGTAGATAAATCATAACTAAGAGATATAATTTTTTAAAAAAACAACGTTGCCAATGTTCAATCACCATGATATTGTAAAATTGTGTATTCCTTTTGTAAAATACTTTGAAATTTATGCAAAAACCACTCAAATATTTATACTCTTCATCTTGGTTATTTCCTTCTAGGATTCTATTTGTAGAAAATAATTCATAATGTGTTAAAAGATGACCCTGGCTCTTTGCTCTTTTCCTGTTTGTCTTCTTTCCTTTTCTCTCTCTCTCTTTCTACTTGTTGTGAGAGAAACTAAGCCTGTATTCCTTTAAAACTTTTCTCACAATTGGTTTTACTGATTGATCCCTGTGATACTGTTTCATATGTTGCTGTCTTTTGTTCTTGTAAATTGGAGGTTATATCTAAAGACTTGATCACATGTATGTAATTTTGAATTCATGAATTCAACCAATGTACTTACTTTCTTAATGATGATTGAATTGTCGTCACTAATCAGAAGATGCCTCTTCCGATGAACTTGTATACTCTAATATCCCTCAGCATGCTTCCTATTTCATTTACTGGAATGCATGACGTTCTAAGCTCAGTTTGTAGATCTTTGGCCCATTTTCCTGGGGAATATTGGTTTCTTTCCACAAGGAATGACATGTAGAGGTCACAACCAGGGTATAACAGTTATTAATAATTTTAAGCACTATAAAAGTTACGAAAATTGTTTTATCACTGCTGAAAATTAATAGAATTTGAAGGTATTTCAGAAAGTACATGAGAAAAAGACCAATATGGAAAATGTGCATATATTAATGTAGCATTGGGTAATCCTTCAAAGGCTTTTCAAATTGACATGGTATTGGCTCATATATTCTGATATTTTCTGGTTTTCGAATTCACAGGTGGAATGTCACCCATACCTCAACCAGAGCAAACTCCTGGAGCTCTGCAAGTCCAAGGACATCATTCTTGTTGGTTATGGGGCCCTGGGGTCCCAAAGAGACCCTACCTGGTAATGAGAGTATCAGAGTTAAACTATGTCAGTTACTGCATTGGTTATGAAACACTTTTTAAAATTCAGATTTAACATTTTATTATGAAAAATTTCAAATGTAAAAAAGCAAACACAACAGTGTAGTGAGCTCCCATGTACCATCACTGAACTTCCAAGTCATCAATATTCTTTCATTCTTGTTTCATGCATACATCCACTTCTCCAAACCACATTCCAAGTACTATTTTTAAAAGGGATTGTGTGATAAAATTTATATAGCTTCTTATGCATTAATCATAACTGTACAATCTTGACAAATAGATGTAGTACTTAACACACTTCTTTGATTGTCTGGGGAATTTGGGAGAAAGGGACACTACACTCTAGATTTCTAGTCCTATACCCTTCAAATCCTCATTTTCTGGTGTTCTTTTCAGGGTGGAAAAGGATAGCCCCGTCCTCTTGGAGGATCCGGTCTTGAATGCCATTGCCAAGAAACATGGTAGAAATCCAGGCCAAGTGGCCCTGCGCTACCAAGTGCAGAGAGGGGTGGTGGTCCTGGCCAAGAGCTTCAATGAGAAGAGAATCAAAGAGAACTTCCAGGTATAGGCTGCACACCTACTTTCCAGAGTGAGGACCGGGTGCTCTCTAGACTGTGAGACCCTAAATGCAGGGACTGTCTCTGGGTCATCTTTCAGCATCTTTTTTTTAAAAATCATCATTCAAGTACAGTTTTGTCCCCTTTACTCCCATTCCAGTCCACCTCCCATCCCTCCCTGCTTCCCTCCCATTACCACCCTCCCCCTAGTTTTTGTCCATGTGTCTTTTAATTTTATTCTTGTAAACCCTTCCCCTTTCCTCTTGAAACTCCTTCTTCTCTCTCCTCTGGTCACTTTCAGCCTGTCCTCTATTTCAGTGTCTTTGACTATACTTTAGTTTTTTCTTTGTTCTTTTCTTTAGGTTCCTGTTAAAGGTGAGATTATATGGTATTTGTTTTACACTGCCTGGCTTATTTCGCTTAGCATAATGCTTTCCAGCTCCATCCATGCTGTTGCAAAGGGTAGGAGATCCTTCTTTCTCTTTGCTGCATAGAATTCCATTGTGTAAATGTACCACAGATTTTTGATCCATTCATTTACTGATGGGCATCTAGGTTGCTTCCAACACTTGGCTATTGCAAATTGTGCTGCTATGAACATTGGGGTGCAAAGGTTCTTTGGGATTGGTGTTTTAGGGTTCTTAGGATGTAGTCCCAGCAGTGGGTTAAAAGGTAGATCCATTTTTAGTTTTCTCAGGAAGTTCCATTCTGTTTTCCATAGTGGTTGTACCACTCTGCAGTCCCACCAACAGTGCACTAGGGTCCCCTTTTCTCCCCAACCTCTCCAACACTTGTTGTTTGTTGCTCTGTTTGTGATGGCCATTTTGACTGTCGTGAAGTGGTATCTCACTGTGGGTTTAATCTGCATCTTTCTGATAGCCAGCGATATTGAACATTGTTTCATGTGTCTTTGGATCTTCCGTATGTCCTCCTTGGAGAACTGTCTGTTCAAGTCCTTCGTCTATCTTTTAATTGGGCTGCTTGTCTTCTTAGAGTGAAGTCGTGTAAGTTCTTTATATATTTTGGAGATTAAGCCCTTGTCTGAGTAATCATTGGCAAATATATTTTCCCATACAGTTGATTCTCTTTTTATTTTGATACTGTTTTCTTTAGCTGTGAGGAAGCTTTTTATTTTGATGAGGTTCCATTTGTTTATTCTTTCCTTTATGTCCCTTGCCCTAGGGAACATGACAGTAAAAAAGTTTCTGCGTGATATATCTGAGATTTTCCTTCCTATTTTCTCCTCTAATACTTTAATGGTGTCATGGTTTATATTTAAGTCTTTTATCCATCTTGAATTTATTTTTGTATAAGGTGTAAGTTGGTGCTCTAGTTTCATTTTTTGCACATAGCTGTCCAGTTCTCCCAGCACCATTTGTTGAAGAGACTAGTTTTACTCCATTTTATGTTGCTGCCTCCTTTGTCAAATATTAATTGACCCTAGAGACTTGGGTTTATTTCTGTGCTCTCTGTTCTGTTCCATTGATCCATTGTGCCTGTTTTTATGCCAGTACCAGGCTGTTTTGATTACAGTGGCCTTGTAATATAGTTTAGTGTCAGGTATTGTGATCCCTCCTAAGTTACTCTTCTTTCTCAAAGTTGCAGCAGCTATTCGGGGTCATTTATGGTTCCATACATATTTTTGAAGTGTTTGTTCTATGTCTGTGAAATAAGCCATTGGTACTTGAATAGGTATTGCATTGAATGTGTAAATTGCTTTGAGTTGTATGGACATTTGATGATATTGATTCTTCCAATCCATGAACACGGTATGTTTCCATTTTTTTTGTGTCTTCCTTGATTTCTTTCCTCAGTGGTATGTAGTTTTCTGAATACAGGTCTTTTACCTCTTTGGTTAGGTTTATTCCTAGGTATTTTATTTTTCTCTTTGTTATTTCAAATGGGATTTTTTTTCTTGATTTCTGCTTCTGCTGTTTCATTTGTGGTGTACAGAAATGCCTTTGATTTCTGGATATTGACTTTGTATCCCGCTGTCTTGCCAAATTCATTTATTAGGTCAAGCAGTTTTTTGGTAGAGTGTATAGGATTTTCTACATACACTATCATGTCATCTGCAAACAATGACAGTTTTGTTTCCTCCTTTCTGATTTGGATGCCTTTTATTTCCTTTTCTTGTCTGATCACTGTGGCTAAAACTTCCAATACTGTATTGAATAAAAGTGGTGAAAATGGACATGCTTGTTTGTTCCTGATCTTAGTGGAAAAGATTTTAGTTTTTGCCCATTGAGTATGATGTTGGCTGTAGTTCTCTCGTATATGGTCTTTATTATGTGGAGGAATGTTCCCTCTATTCCCACTTTGCTGAGTGTTTTTATCATAAATGGGTGCTGTATCTTATCAATACTTTTTCCGCATCTATTGAGATGATCATGTGATTTTTGTCTTTGCTTTTGTTTATGTGATGTATTACATTTACTGATTTGTGAATATTGAACCATCCTTGCATCCCTGGGATGAATCCCACTTGGTCATGGTGGTTGATCTTTTTAATGTATTGTTGGATGAGGTTTGCTAGTATTTTGTTTAGGATTTTAGTGTCAATGTTCATCAGCGATATTGGCCTGAAGTTTTCTTTCTTTGTTGTGTCTTTATCTGGTTTTGGAATTAGCATGATGTTGGCCTCATCAAAGAAGATTGGGAGTCTTCCATCTTTTTGGATTTTTTGGAATAGTTTTTGAAGGATAGGGTTAGCTCTTCCTTAAATGCTTTGTAGAATTCTCCTGTGAAACCATCTGGTCCAGGGCTTTTGTGTGTTGGGAATTTTTTGATTACTGCTTCAATTTCTTTTGCTTTATTGGTCTGTTCATGCATTCTGCTTCTTTTTCATTGAGGTTTGGAAGATTATATTTTTCTAGAAATTTGTCCATTTCATCCAGGTTTTCAAATTTCTTGGCATACAGATCTTCGTAGTAATTTCTTACAATCCTTTGTATTTCTGTGGTACCAGTTGCAATCTCTCCTCTTTCATTTCTGATTGTGTTTATTTGGGTCTTCTCTCTTTTTTTCTTGATTAGTCTGCTTAAAGGCTTGTCAATTTTGTTTATCTTTTCAAAGAACCAGCTCCTGGATTCATTGATCCTTAGAATTGTGCTTTTAGTCTCTATGTCATTTAATTCTGCTCTGATCTTGGTTATTTCCTTTCTTCTAATTGCTCTGGGCTGTCCTTGTTGTTGTTCCTCAAGTTCTTGTAGATGTAGGGTTAGGTTGTTGTTTGAAATATTTCTATCTTTTTTAGGTATGCCTGTATCACTATGAACTTCCCTCTCAGGACTGCCTTCACTGTGTCCCATAAGTTTTGGGTTGTTGTGAGTTCATTTTCATTTGTTTCCAGAAACCTTTTGATTTCTTCCCTAATTTCACTCTTGACCCATTTGTTGTTTAATAGCATGCTATTTAATCTCCATGATTTTGAGTGTTTTGGATTTTTTTTGTGGGGCTGGTTTCTAGTTGAGGTTTGTTTTGTGTCCTATCATGTGGTCTACCTTTGAAAATGTTCCGTGTACATTTGAAAAGAATGTGTATTTAGCTTCTTTGAGATGGAGGGCTCTGCATATATCAGTTAAGTCCATTTCATCTAGGGTATTGTTCAATGCCATGATATCTTTGAGATATTTTGTTTGGAAGATCTGTCCATTTTTGACAGTGGGGTATTAAAATTCCCCACTATAGTTGTTTTGCTGTCAATATCTTTCTTGAAGTCCTCTAATATTTTCTTTATGTATTTGGGGGCTCCTATGTTGGGTGCATATATATTTACAATATTCATGTCCTCTTGGTGGATTCTTCCCCTGAGTATTATGAAGTGACCTTCTGGGTCTCTCTTTATGGCCCGTTTTTGGAAGTCTATTTTGTCTGAAATGAGTGTTGCTACCCTGGCTTTTTTTCCCCATCTATTTGCTTGGAAATTTGTTTCCAGCCCTTCACTTTCAGTCTGTGCAGGTCTTTTATCCTGGTCATTCAGCATCTTCTCCCAGCAGAAGTTCTGGCAGGTAGAAACGTACAAAAGAGTTTATAGGCTGACAAACTAAAACATGAATGAATAAATGTTTCCCCTAAACTCTCCCTCATATATCTTCTGGCCCCTTGGGTCAGTCAGTGATCTTCAACTTGTTTTGCTGTGAACCTCACGAGAGACTTTGTAAACTCGATGACATTTTATGGTGACAGCTAACAATTTCACTCTAAGTTTCCTATTTGCAAAAGATGATGTTTAGAGCATATTATTTGTCACGTATTTGCTCCCAAACCTTGACACTATAGGTTTATTTCATTCAATTTATGGTAATGTGTACTAAGCAAATTTAAATCTCATTTTGAATCCAATCAGAAAGAAATCCCACCTTCATTTTAAGGTCAACTCAGCATGCTAATATACAGGGGTATGCAAACGTTGGTTTACAGACATTGGTATAGAAAATAATATGAGAATTAATAAATAATAATGGAAGAATAAACTGTGTTTCACATACTCACAATTGTATTGTAATTTTGCTGCACCCTAATATTCCCATGACAACCAAATCCGTCCTAGAGTATATTTTTAGGGTGAAAAAAAGGCTACGAGAGAATAAATAGATAGATAAATATGTAGATATAGATACCGGCACTGATTTTTCAATGAAATTGTCTCCTGGATAAAACAATGAGCTTCCTGCTTTCATACTTCTTATCCAAGATCTCTCTGCTTTGCTAGTAATTCACTCTCCAATAAGGGACAGTTTGTATCATCAAACAAAAACAAATCTGGACTTAAGAGAGACTTTATTCAAAAGAGAGGACTCTCTGAATGTTGGATCTGCAAGTGTCTAAACGACCAATCAGAAAGATTGTTTTTTTATAAAGGAGTGACCATGGGTGAGCAGGTGTGTTATTGAATAATTGACAAGAAAATGCTTTTCTTGAGGTCAACAGCTCCTTGAAGAGGTGGTTTGTTCTTTCCAAAGCTTACTTTAGTTCATGCGGCTCGGTCACATGTAAGGGTTGTGTATGGTGTTGTGATGGGGAACAGACTGAAGTGTGGTCCAATCAGGAGGTATTTTGTAAACACTGTTTTCTGTAAAGCGGAACAGAGGAGGAGAGGGAGTGGGAAAGGGAAGGTGGAGAATCCAGGAGGAGAGTTCTCAGGCCAGGATGTAGGAGGTGGTGACAGGGGACACCTCCCCTAGTTCTCTTCTTGCAGCCATCCAGCCAGAAAGTCCCCATGATGCCCATTGGAAGCCATCTGTTTTGGGGGAGAGTAACGTGATTCTTTCCTTTTTCCAGATTTTTGACTTTGAACTGACTCCAGAAGACATTAAAGCAATTGATGGCCTCAACAGAAATTTCCGATATTATAAAGTAGAAATGTAAGTGACTTGTAGATTGTTTTTTCAAGATGTTTTCTATAGCATGTACATTAGCAGAGAAACTCAGCTTCCTTATATCTGGGAGACAGGCTTGATTTTGGGTACAGAAACAAAAGAGGAGTTTCGCAGAGACCTCAGACCACAGGTTTACTCCAGGCCCTGTCTCTGACCCCACAGAAATATGAGTGGGGCCTGGAACAGACCATAAGTAAAATGGCCAAAGTTTGCATCATGGTGAATTCATGACTCTGTGCCCTAAACCATGTCCCTCGTCCACTCAGCTCTGCTTGGTTCATGTCCACTCAGCTCTGACTTACCCATTTGACACAGGAGGCACAGT
>PVIA01019557.1:0-10284 GCA_004024845.1 Tonatia bakeri | reverse complement strand
AAATGCCATATGATTTTACTTACACATGGAGTCTAATGAGTAAAATAAACTAGCAAAATATTAACAGACTCATAGAGGCAGAGAACAGACAGTCTCAGAGAGGAGGGGCACTAGGGGACTCAGTGAAAAAGATGAAGGACTAAGCAAAAAAAATTCGTAGACAACAGTGTGATGATTACTAGAGGAAAATGGGTTTGGGGGTTGCATAAAAGGGTTAAAAGGGATAAACAGGGATCAAAGAAGACTTGACCAGGGTGGTGAACACACAATACAACATACACATGATGCATTATAGAATTGTACATCTGAAACCTATATAATTTTATTAACCAATGTCACCCCAATAAATTCAATTAAAATATATAGGAAAGATTAGTAATTCATAAATGTAATGAATATTTTGTGAAAGAAAATAAAATCCCATATTTATATAATGTCTAAAAATCCAATAGGACATTTAGAAGCATTTGAGGACACTGGAATCTCATTACCCCCACTTATTCTAGTTTTGTGTTGTACACCACATAGGTATTTGTGTAAGCTCCCACAACTATGTAACTGCTGTTTTCTTTACATTTTATGTGGAACCATGTGTTTTCACCTTCTTATCATTCCATATAAATAGGACAACCCTTCCAGTCTTGAAGTCTCTCCTCATACTCCCATAAACACATCTTATATGTTATTATAGTATTTCTGTTATAAACTAAAATGTGCTTTTTCTTCTTCCTGCTGTGCTTTTTATGAGTATCTGAGTGTCTGAGGCATTTTCCATTTCCTCTGGTTGTTACCACCAATTCTTGCACTATCCTCTCTTCTGAATTCCTATTGTCCTGAGCATTTTTCTGTCTCATTCTTCTGTCTTTAGTTTAAAACTTAGAGTTACCTACTCTCCTGGCAAACACATTCTTTTCTGACACTAAGCGATACAATCCATCTCAATGCAAAAGAGAATCCTTCTGGAGCCTTAGCTCACAATTCAACCTATCATCTATTTTCTGTAATAAACTTTTTCTCTTCCCAAGCCTCAACCATTGGTAATAAGAAGTAATGAGAACAGCCCAGGTGCTATTTGTTCTAAAGATAATTCTTTTCTTCTTTTGAAAATACCACCAATTTTCATATAAAAGAGCAGGTACATACTTATCTTAGTTTCTATAAAGCTTATTAGCCACCCCAGTACATACCAGGCTCATTACCCAAGAAGGAAGGCCATTTTCTGATTGCCTAAGCTTATTCTATGTGCAGCAATTTTTGTGTGTTTCTTGTTGGTAACAAGAAAATTAGGTTAAGACAGACAGTAGCTCTTAAGTAGTAAACCAATCACTGATGACTTTTGATCAAAGTATAGTCACCGCGTAAGATTTAGTTTCTGCCCCCATTAGGAAGATTTACTTTTACGGTGACATATGCCAAATGGAATACTACCACGAGAGGGTCAGGGAAAGAGCTCACTTAGCAAGAATGCGTGATTAATTTGCCTTCTGAATTTATGAGACAGTGTATTCAAGGCAGTTCTAAAACAGCAATGGGATGGTTACAAGTGGCTGAGTAAACAATGTGACAGCTGTAGATGAAATTCCATCTCTTCATATGCCTTAAACACCAAAGTGCTGAATTTAAGAACTGCTGCAAGGAAGGGAGAGCAAAGGGGGATGGCCTGCACCTGAAGCACTGACATTATTTTCATTCCAATACATGTGCCTTGAGTTACTAATATGTAGGTAGCTTTTCAGACATTGTGGGATGTGCAATCAGAATTTTGATTTTCTTATTTATTAATTTACAGATTATTTAATGAAAAAGTCTATTAATACCTCTTGTCCATTTTTTAAAATTCTAAAATACTAATAGGTATTATTTATTGTACACATATTGCATATCTATAACTTTACATGCATAATTTTATTTAGGTAAATATATATGTAATGGAATTAAAATGGCTATTGACTTTGTATTTGAAAGATTTAGGAAAATGAGGCTCAGAAAGCCTAAATAACTTGTGCAGAGCCATATAATTGATTCTAGAGCTGGAATTTGAATGTGAATGAACTCTGTTTTCTAAGCAAAGTTTGTTTTTCTAAGCAAAGCTCAGAATCTGTGTTGTAAATATGGGTCTGGGAGTCTATTTTAAGTGCACCTTGGCACTATGTAGGACTCACCTTGTGATGAAACATGCCAGCTAACATGACAGAAACAATATGTATACCAGAAGGCTGATTCCATTTTATAAGTGATACAGTGTGGGCTTAGTGGTTGAATAGATTTAGAATAGATTATGTCAATGCAGTATACGAGTCAAAACACCATCTTTCAAATAAGAATAATTATAAATATTCTTTGCTGTCTGCACTATATTATGAGGTAGTTCTTTCTGGTGATGCTGGGGATGTGGCCAGAATGGGGTTCCTGCACAACCTTGTACTCGTGATTAACCACTAGATGGCGCTGACTCTGCAGAGCTGGGGTAAGCCTGAATTAAGCTCCCTCGTTTATGTTGACTGGTTTCTTATCTGGATGTGAGTGTTCACCACTTTTCTTGTACATGCCCTCTGATATAAAATTATCTCAAATATATGACTCTAAACCACACTTAATATCAGTTACCACTTATATTCTGTTCCAAGTTTCCTTCTCTTCCTCCCCCAACTAGTTGCTGGAGTGACGTTTTTGAATTGGACATGCCAGAGCTTGGGCAGAATGTGAAGGAAAATGCTAGCATACTGACATGGCCTCTGTGTGTCTTCTGATAGAGTTCGTCTCCTTGGGGAATAAAGTGCATCTGCAGTAACTAACTCCTTGATAGGGTGGTGTGAATAAGAAAGCTGACTCTTCGATTGAGTATAACTGAATCTCAGTATAAGACTCTGTCCCTACATTGCTCACACAAGTTCATTTGTTAATATTGCCTTCTAGATGAAGCAATGTCTCTGAGCCTATTCGGTGTTAGTGAAACAGGGAGAGAGCACTTCTGTGAAGCAAACTCTATTTTCATGCACAAATATACTTCACAGAGAGAGCTTGAAAACAAAGAGAATGTCTATCAACATAGGACATAATATTCAAAGTAGATGTCAAAGCAAAGGTTTCATTTTCCATGGGAAGCTGTGTGTTTTTTTTTAAATTCTTTAAGTACAAATCATACTGATGAAAATTAAATTACAAGGCAAAAATCTAAGACCAATTATAAACCAAATATAACATTTCCTATTATGAGAGACTAGATTATATTCTCAGTACTCTTTCAGCATAAAATAGAAGCATAGTTGAAAATATATTTAATTAATAAAACATAATGAAAAACTCACTATTTTTCTAATAAATACTGCTGTGGTGTATCATGTAGGACAAATGAATTAATAATCTCATTATAAAGGTAAGATGATATAGGAAACAAAAGTGATTATGTATCTAAGTCTTTCAAAACTTTGTTCATGGCAATTCATAGAATTCTATAGTAAGCAACCGATGTTATGTCAGCCTTGTATCTTCTGAGTTTGTCATTCTTGGTTCCCTTGCTAGAGTCTACCAACTTCTCGAGAGCTGGCCACTGGTACCTTTTGATTGTTGCATTAAAATCATTGACATTCAAAGTGATTACTGAGATAGCTGGATTAATACGTCCATGTTTGTCACTGTTTTCTATTTGTCACCCTTGTTCTTTGTTCCTGTTTTTGGCTTCTACCTTTTTCTGCCTTTGTGGTTTTAATCGAGTATTTTATATGATTCAATTTTATTTCAATTTGATATTCTTAAAATGCCTGTTAAACTTTTTTAAAAAAATTTTTAGTGCTTGCCCTAGAGTT
Source organism: Tonatia bakeri (assembly GCA_004024845.1). Lineage (NCBI taxonomy): Eukaryota > Metazoa > Chordata > Mammalia > Chiroptera > Phyllostomidae > Tonatia > Tonatia bakeri. The sequence continues at coordinate 6,478 of PVIA01019557.1, read as the reverse complement.
TACAATATACATTTATAATAAATCCAAAACCACAATCTAATAACACCTTTGCACACTGAACTAATACACTTCAACTTTCCTCTTGTCAAAGTTTTACCTTGAATAACCCTTGTAATCCTACAACTACCCTAATTAAAATCTGCCTTCAAAAATGACTGATAGAGAAATTTTAGGATAAATTATTTTTTCTTCCTCATGAAAATCTAGACTTAGAGTTCTAAAGGGAAAATCAAAATTATCATAGCCGAAAAACCTTTGTGAAGTAGAAAAGTATTGTAAAAGAAATGGGCCCAGGAGAATATTAAGTTTTAGAAAATCTGCAGATTATATTTCCATCTCAGGGATTTACAAGACCCTTTAGCTTACGAAGGACTTCTGGAAGAGAAGTGCTGTAATCATTGAACCTAGTGTTTACCACTTACTTTATTTTCTTTATTTTTATTGAATTTATGGGGATGACAGAATATAATTATATAGGTTTCAGGTATACAATTCTATAATACATCATATATATATATATATATATATATATATATATATATATATATATATATATAAAATTTCGTGTATTCACCACCCAAAGTCAAGTCTCCTTCCATCACCATGTATCCCCCTCTACCCTCTTCTACCTCCCCCACTTCCTTTTTCTCTTCCTTTCTGGTAATCTCCATACTGCTGTCTGTGTCTATGAGTTTTGTTTTTTTGTTTGTTCGTTTTCTTAATTCCTTCATCTTATTTTAACACAATTTAAAATAATTATTTAATGACATTTGGGGACAACCTACACAATGAATTAACCAGAGAACCAAATCTGGAAATTTAAAGATTTCCAAGCATCTTTAAATTGTTGGAAAATAAATTTTTTTACCTTGAATTACTTGTACTACCTCAATCAAGTTATACATGAGCCTGTCCTGCTTTACAATGGTGGGCATATCTCCCTCTCTGTCCAGAGGCCACCTGGTAAGGTAAGAGAGGAGGGCTTTGCTCTGTCTACGGGCAGTCCCAGGCACTGGCTTATCTGGATAGGAAATCAGCCAATCTTTCTTCCCTTTCCTGGAGGAATATAACTGGAGATGACCAAGCAATGGACTGCTGACAGGCAAGTTATCTCTTTTATGAAAATTTGTCTAGTTTCCTGTATAAACAAATTAAAATCTAAGGTAATTATCCCCTTAGGAAATAATCTTACATGTGGAAAGCATGTTTATAACTTACTGTCTTTATCTGTCTCCTACTGATTTATTAATGCTTATTGTATGGCTCTAATTTTTTAAAAAATGCCTTACAATATTTTAGGAAACACATAAATTAAGTCTATAATAATCTCACACCTGAGAAAATTATTACTAACAAATTTCATGTAATTCCTTACTAAATGCATGTGCTTCTAAACATTTATCTCAAACTATATAATTTCACATTTTGTAAATTTCATCTAACGTATCATTAATGTTTTCCCAGATCGTTAAGTGGATTTCAAAATTGTTGATTTTAATGGCTACATAATATTTCATCTTAATTTCTTTAAACTTGATTCTGTTTTTAATCATTTGAGTGATTTCCATTATTATTAAAAAACTGATGTGAACACAGTTATAAATACTTGTTTATCTGATGACTTTTCAGGATGGATTTCAACAAAGAAAAAAATTTCTCTGTCAAAGGTTATGAATGCCTATTAATGTATGAGTTTACATATTTCCAAAATGTTTTAAAAACCATACACACACACATATACATGCTACCTCTATGACTGCCCTGCACCCTACAATAGCATTTTCTCAGTCAGTCAGCAAATGTTAAGTACCTAATGCACATCTATGTGCTGGTTCCAGACATCAGGGCAGCCTGGGCACCCAAATAACCTTCAATTTACTGAAAAGCATCTAAGTAGGAGCCACACCACCTGCCACACACCCTTGGAACTAGGGGTCAACTCACTGCAGTCTCTGATTCAGTCACCACCACTTTTGGTATGTGGAACTCTGTCCTGGGCTGGAGCACCCAACAGCATTGCCCTGCTGCCCAGCTTCTCCTGTGTGGAGGTCCAGAGCAGTCCTGAGGGTGGATCTCCCCACCCATGACACAGGAATGAGAGGGCAGATGCTGGAGTGAGACAGCGTGACTCCTGATTCAACAACTCTGAGAAAGCTGCATTGAACAAAACAGTCAAGGTCTCTGCCCTCACAGAGTCCAGAGCCTACATGGGAAGGATGTGTTAAACAAAGGTACATACTAAACAAATAATACAGTCAAGTGTAATGAAGATATGATTAGGAAATTGGTGAGTTATTAATGTTGATTTTTGCCAAATTCCTACACCAATAATATCAACCCATTATTTTTTAAAATTTGATTACATTCACAGATCATTGGTTTCACATATTAAAAAAATTTCTTATTATTTTTCTGTTTGATCCTTTAACCAGTTTCTATTAATGTATAGGTTTTTCATTGACTAAAAATGTTCTTTATAAATGAATTGCATTACACTTTGCCACATGATGGCTGCAATTATATTTTAGTTATCTAATTTATCTTTTGATTATTACATTTGCAATTATTATAATTTACTTTAATTCTATATGTTCAAATATATAAAATAATTATTTCAATCTTTCCTTTGTTATTTCTCTGTGTTTAGTAAGCCCTTATTCATTTCACAATAACTTAAATGATGATATTCTACATATATGGTTTCCTAGACCTTTCTAGTAAGAAGTGCTTGTTAAGAAAATGTGTTAATCATATTATCAGTACAAAAATAGCTAATGTTGAGAGCTTACTTTGTGCATTATATCATTTAATTCTCTCAACAACCCTATGAAGTAGGTGGTATTATTATCTGTATGTTGTAAATAATAAAAATAAGCATAGGGAGATTAAGAATTTGGCTCAGGACCAAATAGTACTGAGGCCAGTTTTAAACTTTTGTAGGTTTTCTACAGATTTTTCTATAGTAGGTTGCCACTGGCCATTCTTTTTCCCATTTGTTTAACTGTGTGCCATCTTTTTTTATGGGAGATTTACATTTTTTTAAATTCTAAAAAATATCAAAATGATGTGGTTTGATGCATTTATTTCATTCATTGATGAGCAAATTTTAAATTTGAAAACTTCCCTTATTCAATTTAAAAAAAATATTACTTTTCTTAAAATTGCATTATCTCAATTTCTTCCTATTCTTTCTTTATGAGGCTTCTTGAACTTCTGCAGAAATATTTACTTTTAAAAACCTTTTTCTTCTTTTGTCTTTTTCCAGTGGGGTCAAGGGTGGGAGGTGGGGATGGCTGGGGCGAGGGGAAAATAGAGACAACTGTACTTGAACAACAATAAAAAAAGTTAAAAAAAATAAAATAAGTGAAAAAAAGGCTTTTTCTTCTTATCATCACATTCTTTGTGTTTTTTCTAGTTCCAGGAGAATTGTTTAATTTTCTAATGCCTTCTATTGACTTTTTAAAATTTGGGGTATCATAAATTTAATTTTCAAAACACTTATAATCTTCCATATTCTATTTTCATTTCACAGATGTGCTGTTCATCTTATCAAACTAACCATATTAATAATAGTTTTATAAAGTTGCTTTTGGCTTTCTTGAGCCATCTTCTTGCTTCAAGTTATTTTTCCTTGTTTATGTTAGGTTTCGGCCTTGACATTAGAGATTTTTTCTGAAATATCCTGTGACACTTGCCTCTAAATTCCCATAAGTCAAGTGCTATAAGTCCCATGGGAGATGCAGGGTCATGGCAGGACTTTTTAATTGAAAAACAGTACTGCAAAGTGATCTAGCAGAGCACCCTCTTGCCTTAGGTGACCTGAATTGTCAGAAAATCTCAAAAGTGAGCAGGTCTTTTTCTAGAGCAGTCTTTTCAGAAAATAATCTCTTATTTTCTTGCTTTGGTGACTGGAAGGCCATATTCTTTTTTAAACATTTTATTTATTTATTTTTAGAGAGAGGGGAAAGGATGGAAGATGACAGGGACAGAAACATTGATCAGTTACCTCTCATAAGTGCTCTGATCTAGGACTGAACCTGCAACCAGGTCATGTGCCCTAACTGAGAATCAAACTGGCGACCTTTGCAGGACAACACACAATCAACTCAGCCACAACAGTCAGGACTGGAAGGCAGTGTTCTTGATGGCCTCTGTTCTTGGAGCTGGGATAAAGGACATCCTGGAAGTCTCATGATGCCTATGACAATTTACAATCAATCCCTTTAGCATCAGTAAGACTTGCCCCCACATTTCAAGCATCTTGATTTTAGTTTCTCCAGAGAATAGACATCTTCTCCCGGCTGGGGTGGGGTCAAATAGAGTCACCTGGCTGCCTGCTTGCTGAGGAGAGCTAAAGTTTCATCTTCTCTGTAGACAGTCAAACCCCACTCATGGTTAGGTCCAAAACTTAGCCCACCTAACATGCCACTGTTGCATCCAAATTGCAAGCTGGTCCAGGACCCTCTGGAGCAAGTCAGAGCTTTGTCATTCTCCCTCTCTGCAGTCACCTGTGCTTTAGCTTTCTCTGATCTGCTAGCTGAAGAAAAGTTTATCAAAGTGTGAAGCTGCTGTAAAAGATATTTCTTATTCTAAATAGTTGAAGAACTCAAAGTTGTATTTTTAAAAATAATTCATAGTCTGAACCATGAAAACCTTGGCCCCCTAAGTTCATAGGGATTTCTACTTATTGTTGTGTGTGCCAGTTGTTATGGCAACCCCACATACTCTAATAATCACCTTTTGACCAGATAATCTTTTTTTAAAAAATTAAATTTAGATTTCACACTCTGATAAGAATTAACATTAAAATATTTTATGGTTAAATAAGAAAAACAGTAGTGAAATAATTAAGATTGATACAGCAAAGACACCAATTATACAAAACTATTTTTTTTGACTCTGCATAGTGTTTCTTCATAGTTTGGTGCCAAAGCTGTCTCTTAATCACATTGCAAATTGCTCAAACATTCCAAGTATGTTTTTCCTTGATTTTTTCCAGGCATGTTTTAAAGCAGGCTCTAAAAGCTATCAAAATCCAGTGTTCTTCCTGGCCAGCCTTGAACATTTTCTTACAGGCAGTCAATATATTTATTAGCACACTGAGACCTCTTATAAGAGGGGGAGAGAATTCATCCCCATATTACTATCAAAAGCATTTTTAAGTGTCTGTATTGTAATGTTTTGCTGGCTTAAACATGGTAAATTATAACATTTATCTGACATTACACTGAGTTAGGTTTGTATGCCTTACGGAGATCAATGGTTTTGGACTCTTAAAATTGCATTAAGCAGCCAAATTCTACTGGCACCTAAAAGCCCTATGAACCTGGATAAATGACCATTTCTGGGCTTCAGTTTGCTTCAGTTAGTAAATTAGGAAATAAGAATTTGCACTGTGTCCACTGCATCTCTTACTCCATGACCAGCATACTCCCCTACATCTTTGGTCTTTTTACCAAAATTTGTCCCATCAAGTAGACAGTATTTATTTTCACATATTCTTTAAAACTGACACCTGTATAGTGGACTAAGCAGCTTCTTAGTTTCCAGACACACTACCATATAATGACGTCCTCCCCACTCCTGACACTTACTCTAAGAGAAGCACTTACTGCTTTCAGGTCTATGTATTCCATTAGCATTTAACACTTTGCTCTCATCATCCTGGCTTTTTCAGGCCTCTTTGTCAGTTCTTTTTTTTCGTTGATGTCTTCAGGACCTGGGTCACAGTCTCCTCATCACACCTTTCCTGACATCCTTTAAGTAATTTTAATGTTTACAAGAACAGCTCTCTAATACCCTGATTTCTCAGCTCCTTGAGTGCTTGATCTTATTCCAACACCATTTTGATTAATTTCTCAGAATGCTTTTAATTGCCCTTATTGCTCAGCCAGAAAAGATACTTGTGTTTGGGGAAACAGGAATGAAAGCCAATGACAGTCATTGCTTTGTGCCAAAACTGTATGTATTAAATGCAGAAGAATATTCCAAAAGTAAAAGATTTTAAATTGAGAATACTTTGCTCAACCACAACTATTCTATTTTTGAAAGGTCTTAAAATCTGCAAGCAAGATCAAGAACTATAAGCACAAAAAACACTGACCTATGAAATAAAAGCATACTTTTCCATGGATAGAAAACATTTTGTGAAGTTTTAAAGAGTCATATTTATTTCTTGAATATCTAATGAAATAAAACTGTATAGTACTCACAGTAAAATGACAACAAACTCACAACGATCAACAACTGAACCTAAAAAACAAAAACTAAGCAAACAACTAGAACAGGAACAGAACCACAGAAATGGAGATCACATGGAGGGTTATCAGTGGGAAGGGGGAGGGGGGAATGGAGGGAAAAGGTACAGGGAATAAAATGCATAATTGGTAGGCACAAAATAGACAAGGGGAGGTTAATAGCATAGAAAATGTAGAAGCCAAAGAACTTATATATACAACCCATGGACATGAATTAAGGG
>PVIA01019556.1:0-10315 GCA_004024845.1 Tonatia bakeri | reverse complement strand
GAGTCACAAAGTAGTATCCTGAGCCTTGTCTACTAAAAAGGCTCAAGTCCCTCAGAGAAACTAATAGGCTTAAAAAAGAAACAGATGTTTTTAGTTACAATGAGGATGAACTGAAAGAATTTACATTTTTAGCTTGCTACATCAGGATGTCCACCCAAGTCACAGACCTCCTCTCAGAAGGTAGATACCTGGGATTTACTATCTCATTTATACATGACTAATTTACTTGTGCAAAGTTAGTAGTTTTTTCTGAGTCACAGAGATTTTTTTTTTTCTTCTAAAGAAATGGTCAAATTGCAAATCTATGAATCACCTGCAGAATAATGGCTTGAAGCTATTGTTAAAGACATAGATTCCTGAACTCTGCCCCTGGATACCGAATGAGATTTCACATTGAATTTCAGAACTACTGCTACAGGAAGTCCTAAACACCCTGGGCAAAGTTAAGAAGAATACATGTAATTCTGCCTCTATTGTTAAATTCCAGGATAGCCAAAATATTAGTAAATAGGATGGGATAATACTGATTTTGGAGGGATTTGGAAGAAAGTCCCTGGTGGCTTTATAGGTAAGACAGGTCCTCCAAACCCAGTCTCCACACAAACTAGAATGAACATAGAATAGCCATTGCTTGCCAGTATGTAATAAACTAGGAAAGGGAGCCCTTTGATATTTTTCAAATTAGAATCTCTGACAAGAACAAATAAGACAATTTTGAAAAATTCTGGAAGGAATGTGAATACCCTGAGAAACTATCTATTCTTTCATTCCTATGTTGTATATGGGACAATTTCATTCTCAGACATTACAGACATGCAAATGGTACCAGAATATCACCTGTCAAGGATACCACATTCCCTTAGAATAAAATAATGCTGACAGTATGTGGAGCCTCAGCCATTCTGCTTCCCTTTTGAATGCTCTCCTTGCACAGCCTATTCCAGCACACACACACACTCACCTTGGCTAACCCCTGCTCATCCTTTAGTCAGAGTTTAAAGAGAAGCCAATCTGATTACTTCTACCCTTACCTTTACTGAGCTGGGTCCAGACCTCTTACTTGTTCTTAAAGCCCTGGTATTGCCTTGTCATAGCACTGAAAACAATTAGAATTAATTATTTGTATTTATTTTTAAATACATCTTTCCATTGATTGCTTATAAATTCAGAGAGTTCAGGGAACATGACTTTTATTTAAATCATGAGAGTTCAGGGAACAATCTAGTTATTTCAGTACTGAAATGTACATGACATGGACCAAACCTTATATAATTTTTAAAAATAAATGCCTGTCCGACTCCTTGTATAACTAAGACAAGACGATTTGTTTAGCAGCATACAAGTGGCATATGAAACTTAAAATTACTAAAATTCTCTGAATTATACCTTGATTTTTGTCCTGTAAATTTGGGTTTGTTTTATTTTCAAATTAATGCTAAATGGACAATAATGTCATTGCAGCCTCTTTAAAATAGACAGATTAAATAAAAATTAAAATAATTAAGGTCTTGTAATTGTTTCATTTGACTTAATGGGAATGATTAAATATCATGATATTAGCTAATCTCTCAATTTTCACAATATCATTTGAAAGCATATTACATATATTATTTATTAGTAATCAATTTTAAGTATAAATCAGAGCTTAAAAGAGGGTAGAAAGCTTTTCATACTATATTTTACATTCAATTAGCAAACACAAGTATATAAGCTATTTGAATCTTACTGAAAGCTTATGTTAGTTTAAAGACATCTTTCTTTTCTTTACTTTGAGGAGATAATATTTTTTATCCAGTTACTACATTATGAGTAGAGGGTCCATAAGTGAAATACAATAAACCGAAAAGATGTAACTGGGCTGGTTAAATAAATTCAAAATCTTAGTATCATAGGATACTATAATACAATCCGTGAAAACAAATTTGATATTTAAAAAGACATTACTGCTGATCCCAGAATGGCATTTCAAAGAGAATTACTATGCAGTTACTACCCACAGTAAAATATCCATACTTACTGTTGTTTAGTGTAATTCAGAAACATATAGGAGTGGATTCATTATATTACAAATTGTACTAGCAGACAGTTCATTTAATTAGATTTTATCATATAGAACAGATATTTAACAACTAAAGTTGACATAAGTAAGTAAATTGAAGGAATATTTTGCTTGCGGCTCATAGAAACTTCTTTTGTGCTAAACTAATGAGTACGTGATTTTTCTGGTATGACTTGACAGAGCATGTAAATTAACCAACAATATGAAGCCTCAGAGACAAAACAACAGAAGCTGCAGTGGATGCTGAGGTTCAGGGAAGGCAACATCACCTTTCAATAAGGTAAGAATTGATGTGCATGCATCAGTGAAACCGTGCTGCTCTCCATAAAACAGGTCTCATGGCAGCGACAGTAATACGGGCTTTTGCACATTGTGCTGTAATTTAAACTCTCTACTTTTATTTTCCAGGTGAAATGTGGGAAAATGGAGTTCAGCTTTAAAACACGCAATCTTTGACAATACAGTGTTATGAATTGACCATGAGTGTCAAACTTATAAAATGCCTGATCTTCGATAAATTATTTTTAATGCCTCAGTTTTGTTCTTAATAAAAAGAGACTAATATTACAACATACAGTTGTGGAAAGAAACGAATTAGAGTATTATTTGTGAACCAGTCTAACATCGTAGCAAAGACAGAGCATGTTTTCATGAAATGCTCTTATTTCACCTATCATGTGACAGAAAAAGCATGTCACTGATTCTCTCCCTTCGCTGTACAAAATTCCTTCACACAAATGAAGATGGATGCCTTGCTGTTGGCCCCAGCTGTACAGAATGTGGGGAGAAAAAGAGGGGAGGATAGGAAAACCAACTACAGAGTAGTAAACAGAAAGGTGAGGAAGTATTAGAACAAGGGAGAATATTAGATATGAATAAAATAATGAGATGTATAGTTAATGTTGGTAAACACTGAATCGTTTCCAACATCAATCTACCTTATTGCTGTAAGCTTTTCTGTACACTACAGGCTGGAGAGAAAAAGCGTACATTTGGTAAACTCACTTGTTGTTCTAAGGTACACATTTAGAAAATAAGATGTGATATAAAGTGGAGAGATTTATATGAATATAGAATAGTGGACACTGTGTATGTAATGCATTAAGAAAGATTAGACCAGGATAAATGCTCACTATACTTAGTTGCTAAACTAAAAAGTGTTTAAACATGTTATGCTAAGAAACATAAAGAATATTCTGCATTTGAAAGGAAGCCATGAAGTTTGCTTTTTATAAAAGTGCTGTACTAGGGAACCACAGTTAATATAATCACATGACATCAAGATGGCTGATATGAATACCATTCTTAATGGTAAAGCAGCTCTGGAAACCAAAAGATATTTTTTCAAAGGCAGAAATAGAATGATTGGAAACTTGGTATGCTTTAGGAAAATTTGAAATGCATAACACGCATATGTACACATGCACACACATACACCATTAGCACTCAAAGATTTATGCACCGTTTTCTAAAAAGAAAGCCAGAATTTTATCTCAAGACCTTTTTTGAACATGTAAGGGGTTAAATATAAATGTATGATTTCATAGTATTGAAATTAAATATGTTTTTTCAACTATTGATTTTTTTTGGTATTGCTTATTATGCCCTATTAAGATAACAATATTTAACTTTATAGTTTTTAAGGTACACAAATAGCTGTTAAAATAATACTTAATAGAATAAAAAATCAAAATAGGTTACACATTGAACGCTAATATGTGTCAGGTACCATTTTAAATATTTTTTACATAATAACTCATTTATCTTCAAAATAATATATGGGTAGGTACTTTTATTACCTCAGTTTTATGAATTATGAAATTGAAGCTTTGGGGAGTCTAGTTACTTCCTCAAAGTCACCCTTGCCTGGCTATAGATTAATTGCTACAATAAAGAGATGCAAGCATAAAGTGGTTTGAATAAGACAGAAGTTTCTTTCTCAGCCCAAATTTAGTCATGAAAGGAAGGCAGCTTTGTTCCACAAAACCATCAGGAATCCAGAGTCCTTCTAGCTAGTGGTTCTGTCATCAGGTTTTGGTCATCACTGGTATGGCTGAAGATAGTTCTTTAGCATCCTGTCCACATTCCTAGCATCCTTATAGCCATTGGATGGCTATAAGAGCATTGAAGGGCACAGAAATACTTTAAAAGGGTAAGATCCATAATATTGCCTATACCACTTCTTCTTACACCCCACTGGTCATAACTCAGTCACATGACATTAATTATCTCCAGGAAAAGCAGACTGATTACCAAAAGGGAGTAAGAGAGATTTAATATTGGGGACAATTAGCAACCAACATAAAGAGTCCTAGTAAATAACCTGGAGTTTCATCTACTAAATAAGAGTTTACTAATATAAACACAGTTATATCTTAACTCTAGGCTGACATTACTTACCTAAAAACAAACTGCGAGACTTCCAGCCAAGATGAAAGCATAGGTAGACACACTTTGCCTCCTCACACAACCATAAGAATGATCACAATTAATCTCAAAGCAAACTACAAGTAGAACTGGAAGAAAATCAAACTGTATGGAAGCCTGACAATCAAGGATTTAAAGAAGAAATATTCATCCAAATGGGTAGGAGAGGGGAAGATGGGGAGCCAGGGAGGAGAGGATGCAGCGTGGTAGCAGTGCAGTGGTGGCGGTGAGGCAGTGGCAGTGACTGGTGGAACGGGAAGTCCCACATTCACCTGTGGTGGATAAAAACTGAGAGGGACAGCTGTGTAGCAAGCCTTCTCAGCCCCAGGCCAGACTGTGCAACCTAGGGTTGCAGCACTGGGAAAATAAAGCCTCATGACGTCCGGCTGTACAAAAAAGTGAGGGGTGATGTGGCAGAAGAAACTGCCGGTCTCTCAGGGAGTCTATTTAAAGGATGTGCATGGCCCTAGAATATATACAAACTGCCCACACTAGCACTTAGCACCAGGGAAGCAGCTAGAAGGGCTCCAGTTGCAAACAGAAAGTGGGGGAAGTGATTGGAAATGGGAGAGAGCCAAGCAAGTGGTACAGTTTCCCTTCAGGTCCCTCCCCCACATACAGCACCACAATGTGGTAAAGCAGTTTGCCAGACCCTGGCAAATACCTAAGGCTCTGCCCCTTACAGTGGAACAGGTAAGTCAAGACAGAGTCAAAGCAGTTCTACCCAATATACAGGAACACACACAGGGAGGTTGCCATACTGAGGAGACAAAGAAATATGGCCCAAATGAAAGAATGGATAAAAACTCTAGAAAAAGAACTAAGCAAAATGGAGATAGCCAACCTATCAGATGTAGAATTCAAAACCCTGATGATAAAGATGCTTAGAGATATCACTGAGTACAGCAAATGCATAAGGGAAGAAATGAAGACTACACTAGGTAAAATAAAGAAAAATTCACAGGGAACCAAAAGTGAAGGGAAGAAAGCCAGGTTCAAATCAACAGTTTCAAACATAAGGAGGAAATAAACAGTGAACCAGCACAGAAAGAAGAAAAGAGAATTAAAAAAAAGAAAGGAGGGAATAAGAAGACTCTGGGACATCTCCAAACATGTTAACATCTGAATCATAGGGATACCAGAAGGAAAAGAGGAAGAACAGGAAATTAAAAAACTTACTTGAAAAAATAAGGAAATAAAACTTCCCTAATTTGATGAAGGGAATAGACATACAAGTCCAGGAAGCACAGAGAGTCCCAAATAAGTTGGACCCAAAGAGGCCAACACCAAGATACATCATAACTAAAATACCAAAGGTTAAAGATAAAGAGAAAATCTTAAAAGCAGCAAGAGGAAAGGAGACAGTTACCTACAGAGGAGTTCCCATAAGAATATCAGCTGATTTCTCAAAAGAAACTCTGCAGGTAAGAAGGGACTAGGAAAAAGTGTTCAAAGTGATGAAAAGCAAGTACCTACAATCAAGAGTATTTTATTTAGAATGGAAGGGCAGATAAAGTGCTTCCCAGACAGGGTAAAGTTAAAGGAGTTCATCATTACTAAGCCATATGAAATGTTAAAGGGACTTATTTAAGAAAAAGAAGATCAAAACTATGAACAATAAAAATGACAATAAACTCCCAATTATCAACAACCAAACCTAAAAAAAAACAAACCTAAGCAAACAACTAGAACAGGAATGGAATCACAGAAATGGAGATCACATGGCAGGTGATCAGTGTGGGGGAGGAGGGAGAAAAGTTGGGGAAAAGGTACAGGGAATAAGAAGCATAAATGGTAGGTACAAAATAGACAGGGGGAGATTAAGAACAGTATGGGAAACAGAGAAGCCAAAGAACTTATATATATGACCCATGGACATGAACTTACTGGGAGTTGCTGGAGGGAAGAGGGGTTCCTGGCAGAGGGAGGCAAAGGGAAAACATTGGGACAATTGTAATTGTAAGAAAACCAACCTGTGAAAGAAGTATTATTAACTCCGTTAATGGATGTCTGCTTATGATAAGAGAGATTAAGTTATCTCCCATAGGGCCAGCAACTATTCAGAAGTATTGCAAGATGTGAAACCATGTTTTTGGTACACAATAATTTTAAATCACATTGAATGCATTAATCTATGATTAGCAATGTATATGAATATGTCTCTTTAAATTATGTATATGACTTTCATAAAACCTTGTGCTTTACAGATATATAACTTCATTCAATTTATTTATCAATATTGTCTCTATCCTTGTGAAAGTGTCCTCTTGTCTAAAAGAGGGTGAATATCAGGTCTGCTTAAAAACTCCTCTTTATGACTTTTTCTGGGAGAAAATTTAATTTGACTAATGTTATTTTAACTCACAATAGCTTTTCTAGGAAAGGTACCTTATAAATCAGAGGATTACCTGTATTGACAGTAGGCTATGAAACCTGTCTCCTGGAGCACGACAGTCAAATGTTGCTCAAGGTTTTAGTGAGAGAAAATCAGAATGCAAATCAGATAACTTATGTATGATAATTCAGTCTCTTTGTAGGTCAGTATCTACAGAAATGCATGTCAAGATAAAAGTTCTCTCTTTCATTCCACTAAATTTAAATCTCAGCAAAGAGGCAAGGATCAAACAGAGAGAACCAAGATCAAATTGAGAATAAAATAATCTTGTATATTTCTTGAGCTTCCATTACAAGTGATGATAACAATCACAAGATGCCTCTCCTTGCTGGGAGATGAGGTTGATACAGTGAGGGCACCAGTCTTTCCAGCTGGATCCTTTAATGACTACTGAAATGCACTTTAAAAATTTCAGGTACATTAGGGAATTAAAATCTTTTCATACCATTTTAGCAGTCATTTGGCTGTATCACAGGACACTTTCTTGTCTGCTACAGTAAACCTCTATGGAGAAGTGCCTGTCTGACTGTGAGAAGCTATCAACCATCTGCATGATTAACAGGACCCCAAACAAATACAGTGTACTCTGGTTCAGGCACCATACGAGTTCTGTTTCAGTAAATAGTAGCAACAGCTCTTCTTAAAGATCCATGAAAACCTCTAGTGCATTTCAGATACCCTTACCCATAACATGTATTTACAATGACATATGTAATCGTGATATGGATATTGATTTTTAATTTAAAATAATGCTCAAATTTGTCCAAGTAATCTGCTTGTATGTTTCTGACCTTCCTCGGAAATTAGCCCCCTGCATTCTTAACTTCTAAGTTCAGATTCTTAAATCTCTAAACAAACAGACAAATACATTGATGACTGACATCATATTTTTATCCAAGTATTATATAAACCTAGTACCATGAAAAATCAGTAACAGATTGAATATATGAACAAGTGTTTTCCTCATAAAGCCTACTTAATGTATTTTAAAATATTATAAAATTATTATTTAAACCTGTTCAATAATATCAAGTATTGCAATTTAATCTGTAGATTTCCAAGCTTTCAGGTTTTTAAAAGTGACACATGTATTCTGCACAAATTCTTCTAATCAGTTTGCTATAATTATTAAAACGATTCCATGAAATTTCTCATCTGCTAGGCTTCATCAGTATCAATACCTTTAAAATCAACCCCTTTGGCTTGATTTCTACTACAAATACAATATGAATTCATCTACTCAGATGTTCATTTGCTTAATAACTATGTTTGGCAGGCAACTATGTTTCAGACACTGTGCTAGCACTGAGCACACCATTACGGGCAAAGGAGATATAGATTCCACTCCTGTCTTTCAGAGCCTAGTAATAGAGACAGGCATTAATAATATCCTCATATATGTATAAAATTCCAAATTGTGTTAAGTTCTATAAAGGAAGAAAAGAAATATTAATAGAGAGGTAATACGATGTGGAATGATTTAATCTGTGGTTAGAGAAAGTTCCTTTCAAGAAGGGTATGAGGGCCCTAAATACGAAAGTGTTATGCACATGAGAGGGTGGTGCTGACAGATAAGTATGAGCTGATGAGGGGTGGGAGATGATAGCTACTGAATCAGGGAGCCATGGACTGCACACATGCTTACCTTCAAAGGGTCAAATCTAAAATCCTGACTTTGCATTTCAGTTGTTTAAATAGAAACACTCAATTAATAATCTTATTTCTTTGTATTGTATTGGAATGTTTCTCTAATCATTCAGTAAGAGGACAGTGTTAAAAATAACTGATATATTTAAAAAACTTTTAACCAGGCAAATGAAGGGCTCAGTTAAAGAATGTATTGTCTAGCCTTTCTGCAGCTACACAAGAATGTGGGACTCAATTTTGGCCAATGGTGTGATGCTGAAGTGTCATCTGTAAATTCCAGGAAGATTCCTTAAAAGGAAGGCTAGAATAAACAAATGAGACTACATCAAACTAAAAAGTTTATACACAGCAAGGAAGACCATCAATGAAATAAACAGATAACACATAGAATGGAAGAACATATTCACTAATATATCTGATAAGGGGTTAATACCCAATATATATTAAGAACTTACAAAACTCAACACCAAAAAAAACAAATAACCCAATTAAAAAATGAGCAAAGAATATGAATAGACTCTTATCTGAAGGGGATATAAGGATGGCCGATAAACATATGAAAAGATGCTCAACATCACTAATGATCAGAAAAAATGCAAATTAAAAACCACAATGAGATATAACCTCACACCTGTCAGAATGGCTATCATCAATAAATCAACAAACAACAAGTGTTGGTGAGGGCAGGAGAAAGATGAACCATTTTCCATTGTAGTGGAAATACAGACTAGTGTAGCCACTGCAGAAAGCTGTATGGAGATACCACCCTAAATTAAAAATTTATCTGTTTTTGACCCAGTGATCCCACTTCTGGGAATATATCTGAAGAAACCCAAAACATTAATTGGAAGGAACATAAGCACCCCTACGTTCATTGCAGCGCTATTTACAGTTGCCGAGATGTGGAAATAGCCCATGAGTCAATCAGTAGATGGATGAGTGGATAAAACAACTACCAGACATTTATACAAAGAAATACTACTTGGCCATAAAAAAAGAAGAAAGTTTTACCTTTTGCAACAGCATGGATGTATCTGGAGAACATTGCGCTGAGTGAAATAAGCCAGTCAGAGAAAGACAAATACCATATGATTTCACTCATATGTGGAATCTAATGAACAAACTGAGCTAACAAAGATAACAGAGACAGAATCATAGAGAGCAGATAACAGCTACTGAGCCAGGGGAGTTTAGGGGGTGGAAGGACTGAGCAAAAAGGACAAAAGGCTCATGGACATGGGCAACAGTGTGGTGACTGAAGGAGGGAGTAGGTATAAGAAGGTTAAATAGTAATGGAAAAATACAATTAAAATTTTTTTTAAAGGCTAGCAATATGGACATGAGGGAAGAACACAAACATCCATCTTGGACTAATAGGTGATGTGTCGAAACTATTGGGGAAAATAGATCTCAGGGCCTGATTCCCTGATGAGTCCACCCTACCATATTAAACTTCTTGCCTCTTATCTAATTTCTTTAACATAAGAAAGATAAATTTTTCTCTAGTTCATACATTCTAACCAGAGTGATTCTTTTAAAGTTTAAGTTAGATTATGTTTTTTCTCTGTTCAGAACATAAAATGCTTTCTAACTTCACTCAGAGAAAATACAGTCTTCATAATTTCATCACACAAACCATTCTGCCTAGTTAATTTCCCTCTTTTCTCTTATTATTCATAGGACCTATCATTAATTGACTTCCTTCCTTCCTTCCTTCCTTCCTTCCTTCCTTCCTTCCTTCCTTCCTTCCTTCCTTCCTTCCTTCCCTCCCTCCCCCCCTCCCTCCC
>PVIA01019555.1:0-10317 GCA_004024845.1 Tonatia bakeri | reverse complement strand
GTTCACCCTGGACGCCTCCCCCGGGTTTGTCACGTCACCCCCGGAAGGGTCAGGTCCCCTTCTCTGTCCCACCGAACACCTCCATGTGAGTGTAGCAGGGCGTGAGTGGCAAACCCTTGGAACTACTGCAGCAGCCAAGCGGAACAGAAGCCAAAGGAACCAGGGGAGGCTTATTTTAATGGTCCACTTGATTGGAACCCAGGTGTGTGGCAGGTGACAAGGTCGCACATGCAAACCACTGGCAATGAGCAACCCAGTGAGGTCCTGAAGGAAGAAACTTCATTTGTAATGGTATCATAAAATAAAGTAAGAAACTGAACCACCTAAGCGCTGAGACCTGCACAGCACAGTGAGGGGCGCAGACGGTGTTTTGGTCTGGTGTTCACCGTTCTGAGCGAGAGGCCCCACCACAGTCAGACTTCCCACTGCTTTGGCTTTCAGAAAGGGAGGAGCCCCTGGCTGGCTGGGCCCTCGCCACCCTGCAATGTGGAATGTCATTGGTTCGATTCTGTGTCAGGGCACAGGTCTGGGTTGTGGGGCAGGTCCCCAGTTGGGGCACCTGTGAGAGGCACCCCATGACATTTTCCCCACATCCCGGTTATTTCCCCCTCTGTGTGTGTGTGTGGGCTCTGCCCGCAGAGCCCCCCATCTGCCACGGATGAGAATAAGTCTACCAAGACATGGTCTGCTTGGGGAGGAAAGGTGGCCGATCTCTCGAAGGAGAAGGACCAAGAGCCTTTTCCTCAATGGCTTTTATTGGGTTCATTTACACAGGAATTCAGGTAAAGCTCATTACTCGTTTCAGGGAAGTAAGGATCAAATAACAAGGAACTCTGAGGGCCAATTTTGAGTCAGGGTCAGATAGCTAAAGAGCTGTAAGAACTTCAAGGAAAAAACTTACTTCTTCCTTGGACCCTTATCATTCAATTGAGAGCATTCTAAACAAAGCAGGTTTCACAGGATTTTACATATTCTTTCTTAGGCCTGATCACCCGGGGAACCCGCCCTTTCCAGCACAGGGCAGCACCACCTTGTCATCGTTTCAGGCTTAGGTGGAGCAAGGGAACTAAGGCAGCCAAGAGATTAAGAGATTTTCTCGCAGACCTTGAGAACTCAGGCTACGTCAAAGCCAAGGGGCGAGGGTTCATCACTCCCTGTTGCTGTAGCCCCCAAAGTCCTTCCTTGAGGGCCTCCCACGTGATCGTTCCTGTCTTAGGTCGTTCCCCCCTTGGGGAATCTTATCCGTCATTGGCTGACTGACCAAGCACTGGGGGCCAGGCAGGGTGAAGTAAAAGGAGCAAAAGCAGTGCTCCTGCCAGGGAGATAAGCTTTTGTCTCCTTGCTGGCTTACAGTCCAAGGTGGCTCCCTCAGCCTTAGCCTTGGTGGGGGTTACAGCTTCTGATACCAGGCAGGGCGGTTCCCAGCACCCCTCTCCTTCTCCCTCCCTTCCCCTCTCTCTAAAAATAAACAAGTAGAACTCATTAAAAGAGAGAGAAAGAAACTGAAAAGCTGACCCCAACATGCATACGGAATATCAGGCGGAAACCGTCCTGGGAAAGGATGGTGCTGGGCCCCCACTCCCTGAGTTCACAGCTGCAGCGCAGGACCTGAGCACAGGCACGGCCCGAGGACGGATTTAGGGCCCAGAAATGAGTCCGTGCTTCTAGGCTCAACTCATTCTCCACCAGGGGCCATGACGTGCAGAAACGGCGCTGAGGCAGCTGGACATCCTCATGGAAGGAAGGATGTTGGGCCGTTGCCTTACAAACCCTGCAAAAACTACCTCTGAGTGGATCACGGAACTAATAGAAGAACTTACACCGATAGAAAGTAATGCGGGTGTGACCCTGTGTGGCCCTGTGTGACTGTGGACGAGGCAACGGCTTCTGCTTTACGGCGGTAGCAACAAGAGGGCACTTGCGCTTCGGCAAATTAGGAACGTGTGAGCCTGAGGGGTCAGTGCCGAGAGCACAGAGAGCGAGAGAGGAGCTGTGCTGTTGGCGGTGCGGGTGCGACAGGCTCTGGGGGTTGACCGGGAGCCAACCACGGCAGCTCGGCAGCTCGTTAACCATGACCGGACCGCCCAGGAGGGGACCGGCCCCAGATGCGCAGCCGCCCGCGAGCGCCCAGAAGGAGCTCAGCTCCACTGGTCGCCGAGCAAATGCACGAGAAACCCGGACAATGACGGGCGGCTGCGAGTGTTGGCGAGGACGCGGAGGAACCGAAACCCTCGCGGCTGCTGGTGGGAGTGTGAACGGCGCAGCTGCTGCGGGCAGCAGCCGGCAGTTCCTCAAAGAGCCAAACACAGACTCACCGCGCGGCCCGTTCATGCCGCTGCCAGGTGTGCAGGGCGGAGAAGTAAAACGCGTGTCCCCACAAACGCTTGCGCTTGAATGCCTCTAGCAGCATCGCGCCAGATTGCTGAACGTGGGAGAAGCCCGCGCGCGGCGGCGAGCGGAGCGCTTGGTGGGCGTGTGCGACGCTGTGCTTGCCAGCGGTGCAAGGACGCGGGCCTCACACAGCTACCCTATGGATGCGCTTTGAAAACGTGATGTTCGGGGACACACGAGGAGAACACAAGGCCACGTGCTGTGTGATGCCACTCGTACAAAACGCCCCCAAATCAGGGAGCAGACTGGTGGTCGAGGGTCCGGCCCCCCGGCTGGCGCCCCGAAGGCGGACACACCGCGGGCACTCAGACAACCACTCGGGGGCGCATCGGACCTGGAGGTGTTGGCGTGGTGCGATGTTCACGGACTGAAAAACTAAGTTGTGTCCTGACTGCGTGGCTCAGTGGGCTGGGCATCGCCCTGCAAAGTGAAAGGTCGCTGGTTTGATTCCCGGTCGTGGCACATGGCTATGCTGCAGGTTGGATTCCTGGTGGGGGCGTGTATGGGAGGCACCCAATCAATGTTTCTCTCCCTCTCTTTCTCCCTCCCTTTCCCTCTCTCAAAAAATAAATAAAGAGAGAGAAAGAGGGAGAGAAACATCAGTGTGTGGTTGCCTCTGGTACACCCCTCACTAGGGGCCTGGCCCGCAACCCAGGCATGTGTCCTGACTGGGAATTGAACTGGCAACCTTTTGGTTTGTGGGCCCATGCTCAACCCACTGAGTTACACCAGCCAGAGCAAATAAAATCTTTTAAAATAATTGAATTGGGGCTGCTGGCTCATGACACTGAGGGTGCGTCTTTCTTGCCGCTGTTCTCTGAATGCTGACGGCTCCTGCCCTGCCGACCCAGAGAAGAGGGTGGTGGAGGGCAGTGAGTGGCACCAAGAGGCTGGGGATGAGGCAGCCGGGCCATACGGTTGCTGTGGACCGGCCTTGCCCACAGGCAGCTGCAGCGGCACCGGCACTGGCCTTGGCCTGGGGCTGGAGGCTGTGGGGGAGAGGCGTACTGCACAGAGGGGCACTGGCCTCTGCGCTCCCCCCAAAGGCTGGTGGCCTCCTTCCGGAGCCGCATGGATGCCTGCCACCTGCTGCCACCTGCTCCCACCAGCGAGTGCACCTGTCTTCCAGGGGAAGGGGGAGCAGCAGCTGCACCCTGGAGACCCCACCTCCTGGGGCAATGACACCCTCTTCTTCTTTGGGGACAACTTCACTGAATGGGCATCACCCTTTCAGGCATGGTACCCCACACCCACGCACTTGGGTTCGCAGGAACCATCCCCGGGGCGCCCGGGCCAGGGCTCAGAGAAGCATCTGCAGATGCAAGGGCTGGTTCCCATGACCCTACAAGACACGTGAGTCTCACCCCAACAAGACGGCTCTGGCCTGGATGCAGGACACCACCCAGCCCTGGCACCATCTGCGTGGGCCTTGGGATACACCGCCTGGCTGGTGACCGATGGTGGCATGCTATGTACCACCTCGACGCCAGGGTTTCCATCTCTCCCTTCCTCAGTGGCAGCCAGCCCCCTCCAGTCTGGCCACCCTAGCCTGCCATTTCCGGGCCAGAAGGGGAATGGCACCGGGGAGTGGGAGGGCTCACATCCTCCCACCGATGGCAGATGGGAGGCGGACACCAGAGTCAGGGTCCAGGGACACAAACTATGTACAGGGTCTGGGCACTGCTGCCCCTAAGACCTGCCGGGCCGGGCAATGTAGGACAGGTAGGCCTCCCCCTTGTCCTGTCCCCAGGGCCCTGCACCCAGCCACTCTAAGAGGTGGACCCGCCAGTGACCTCTTTCATGGCCATGTTGGGGATGAGCTCCTCCTGGGTCAGAGGGCTCTGGGTCACAGGGTCAAGGTGGGTCACACACTGTAGTGACAACAGGGTCAGAAGGTGTGTGGAGGTCCCGCCTCCCCTCAAAGCTGAGGCTGCCATACAGGTGGCCAGGAGTGACCCGCTTCTGTACCACACAGGGCGGAGCCAGTGTCAGGACAGGGACACCTTTCAAGCCCCTGCTTCCCACAGGCCCCAGAGATCAGACAGCTCACCTTTCTCTTGCCCACCTGGGAGAGGAGCAGGTACACGTCGACTGAGTTCTTGTCGGGCACGGACCAGAGCAGCCGTGCACGGGCCGGCACCCACTCCCGTCCCTAGACACAGACCCAGCA
Organism: Tonatia bakeri; assembly: GCA_004024845.1. Lineage (NCBI taxonomy): Eukaryota > Metazoa > Chordata > Mammalia > Chiroptera > Phyllostomidae > Tonatia > Tonatia bakeri. The sequence goes on along the minus strand of PVIA01019555.1, from coordinate 5,756 downwards.
GAAGCCCCGGCACCCACACATGCAGGCCCCCACACAGGATGGGTGTCCTCACAAGCTTGGCTGCACCCAGGCCTGCGAGCCTAGATGCACACATGTCCTCCCCGTCACCCTTGTTACCCTCGTGGTTCCCCAGACACTCTTCCAGGGGCCGGAGGATGACTGGGAACTGGTCACGGGCAGGTCTGGCCAGGAAAGGACGGACTCCACCCTAACCTCAGCCTTGCTCAAGCCTTGTCCCCCTCGCATCTGTTTATTGGGGTTGGCCCTCAGTAATACTGCTGTTCATGAAAAAAAACTAAATCATAATCTGTATGTTATGTAAATCATAATAACACAAGTAAAACTTCCTTAAACAGGCCACTCCTTCACCACATGTCCCTCCCTGCTCCGAGGCTACTCCCGCCCCTTCAGCGGCCACTGGCTGGACAGCAGCTCCAGGTGGAGCTGCAGCCACGACACTTGGGATCTGCCTTCAGGACACTGGCAGCTCTGTCCCAGCCCCCGGGAGGTCTCCCCAGACAAGGCCCACCAGGGTGGGGCTTGCTCTCCACACCCAGGACTGCCCAGTGCCCAGTGGCTCCCACAGTCGGGGCAGCCGCCGTGTCCACCGGTCCAGAGGAACTCAGAGCCACCCGGCTCCTTCGACAGGACGGCATCACATGGGGATGCGCGGCAGGTGACACCTGTGAGGGGACACAGGGCAGATGCTCACTGGACCACAACCCGGAAGCTGCAGGAGGGCCCAGCAATGGAGACTCCAGGCTCTGGGCCACCAGGGAGCCACTGGGTCACTGGGATGCGGGTCTGGAGCCTTGACCCAGCTGGGCTGCAGGGTGAGGGCCAGGGTCTTGAGGGACAATCCAGGCCTGGGCCACCAGCATCCCACACCCTCCTCCACTCAGGTGAGACCTGCGGATGGCAACCAGCCCAACTCCATCTTTCCATCTCCACAGAGCAGCGTCCCGGCTCCTCCGAGGCACCACCCCTCCCTGAGAAGGGGGTCCGGGCCAGAGTCGGAACTCGTCCTGCCACCTACAGCCTGTCTTGTGACCACCCCAGCACCTCTGCTCCACTAAGGGGCAGGAGGGAGGAGCAGACAGGGGCTTGCACGGCCTGCCACCCTGTGCTTCCAGGCCACTGCCAAATGCCCCGTCGCACCACAGCTGCCTCCTCGTGTCCGCACATGTCCTCGTTCACGGGGACCCTGCTGAGCTCCCAGGGGACAGGCTACAGGGACTGGTTCCTGGGCTGCACCCATGAGGCACCCAACCCCACCTGGAGCCTGGACATCAGAGAGGGGGCCTGTGACAGCAGGGGAGGGGTGGGCTGTGCTAGCCGGGCTCCCCCTGGGCTGGAGAGGGTCTGTGTGACCACTTGCAGGGGCCCTGCATGGGGACAGTGAGGCCTGCACAAGGGCTGAGTGGGGGGAGGAAGGGGGGCCTCCAGGCAAGAGAAAGCCCCAGGACCCACTGCAGCCCAGAATGAACCACAAGAGCCGTCCTGAGTGAAGGGGCAGGAAGCAGCCGTTACACTGCAGGCTGCCCTGCACTCTGTTCTCCTGTCAGCTGACACTCGGGGGTTTTTCTTCTTCTCCTACCCAGTGAAATCAACAGTTTTGAAAACCCTAGGAAACAGACACTCCTGAGAAATCAGAACTACCCCGGAAAGGGAGGGGCCTCGAGCACTGTCCCAGCACCTAAAACCACCCTGCTCAGGGCTCGGCTTCAAGAAGCTTCCATCTTCTTCCCTTGAGACCACACCTGGTCCCCAAAGCCAGAGATGATCAAGGAGGAACACGAGGTGGCCATCATGGGGGCACCCCAGGGCCCAGGACCCGTGGTGTCCACCGTGGTCAACATCCAGACAGAGACTGCTGTGCCCGACCACATTGTCTGGTCCCTGTTCAACACGCTGTTCTTCAACGTCTGCTGCCTGGGCTTCGTGGCGTTCGCCTACTCTGTGAAGGTGGGTAGGTGTGTGTGGGCCCCCAGGGGTCCTCCTGCCCACATGGCTGTGGGACTGCGGAGCCGTTGGGTGTTTGTGCACATGTGTGTGTACAGGTCACAGTGAGTCTGTACCAGGTACATGGGGGTGGCAGGGTCGGCCCTGGTCTCCAGGACTCCAAGCAATTTTATACTGACCATCCCAGGAATTAGCTCTCTCAGTAAGAATAAAGGGACTCCCACATCCTGACCCCTGGTGGAGTGAGGCCAGCAGAGCCAGGTGAGGGGGAATAGGTGCCCCGGGACCCCTGGAGAGGCTGACAGGCTCTGAGGGAGGGACCCCTGTGTCCCTGACCTGCTCAGGCTCCAGGGAACAGGCAGGGGAGGGTCCTGATCTAGCTGAAGGGCAGGGGGAGGGCTCTGGGCAGGGACCAGCAGGGGAGGACCTGAGTCACAGCCACTGGCTCTGCCCAGTCCCTGCTCCAGGTCCCCCTTACCATCTCTTCTCCCCCAGTCTAGGGACCGGAAGATGGTGAACGACATGATGGGGGCCCGGGAGTATGCATCCACCGCCAAGTGCCTGAACATCTGCACCCTGATCCTGGGCCTCCTTGGGACCATAGGATTCATTGTTCTTCTGGTGGTGGTGTTCCCAGCAGTCCTTAATGCAGTAAATCACAACAAATACGTCATGCAGAATGGCAGAGGCTACTAGTGGCCGCCTACGGCTGGTGAGCCTCCTCTTCCCCAGCTGCTGGTCTGGGCCTCTTTCTCATGTTTGCTGGCATCATCTCTGCCATCACCATTTCTGTCATGTGACTGCCTCGCTGATGATATGGAAGAAATACTGACGTCAGGAAAACTTAGGAAGCTTCTGGTGGCTGCCCATAGCCTGAGGCTGTCACCTCTTCACAGCTGTGCATGCCCATGTGCGTCCACAACCGAATGCAATAAAGGACATGCACCCGACAACGTTGTGTTTTCACCTGGGGAGGGGTCCCGTGAGAGTCCCAGCCTGCCCCTGAGACTGAGCCACCCCACACCCTGCCCACCTGCTTGCTGCCCTGGCGGTGGGGTGGAGCTTATCCTCAGGCCTTACCTGCACCTGGGCCCCAGCTGGGGCAACAGAGGGAAAACTTAGGGGTGGGGGCCTCTCCTTCCCAGAGGTCTGAGCCCCGACCCAGGATGGGAGCATTTGAGGTACGGAGGCCCTGGTCCAGAACACTCTTGGCCTTGAACACTCCACTACCATCAGCTCCAGAAGGCTGCAGGGGACATGACTCCAGGAGTCTACAGGCCACCTGGCAAGGCAGCCCCTGGTTTCCCTGCTCTTCAGGTGGAAGAGAAACCCAGCCCTGAGCTGGAAGTAAGCTCCGAAGCTGGTTCTCTCAAGGCTTCCAGATGTCAGGCACTAAGGGGTGGCCAGGGCACACCCAGCCCACTACCAGTGGGGCAGGAGGGTTGGGAGCCTGGCCCGCCCAGCCTGCCCCTTACCCCCCATGTCCTGGGCCCCAGCTGTGGACCCACCACACCCTGACCCCCACCTCTTTTTTGCCCCCAACAGCAGCGTACTAACTCCAGGAGTCAGCTGACAGCTGGGATCTCTTGTATAAGCCGTAGGATGTCACGCTGGGGTGGGAGCCTCTGCCGGGACCGAGGATGCACATGGGTCTGGGGCTTGATCCCTTCCCTCCCCTCGCGCCCTGAACAGTCACCACGGAGAGACTGGGTAAAGTCCCTGGGAGCACAGGATTGCGTTTGGGAGGTGAACCCATCTCCACATGAGCCTTGTCCTTTGGGGACCTGGGTGTGCCTGGGCTCCAGCTGTGGGGCTCTGGTCTGTGGTCAGCAGGTTTTCCTGCTGGGTTCTTGTTTGGTCTCAGCACCTAACTCCGCCGTCCCTCCCCGTGGCAGCCCCTGTGGCACCCTGACTCCCAGGCCAAATGCAGACTGTGCTTTGTTTGCGCTGGGCGGTGCCCAGCGCGAGGGCACCCCTGTATCCGAGAGACACACGACTGAGCAGGAGGGGATCAGGCCCAGGGAAGGGGTCCTGCAGGAGTGGATGCTGGAGGACCTGTCCCTCTGGGTCAGAGAAGAATTTGCTTCTGGCGGGACAAGGGAGGGGCGTCGTCATGGGACCGCGATCCCCGCCTCGGTGCCCAGGGCCGGTGGTACATCCTCTGCGGGGCACTGCTGAGGACGTGCGCTCAGCATTGCAGCGGCCCGCATCTGAGCGGCTGTGACTTGGGACAAAGGAGCCGCTAAACCGGAGACCTCTTCGCGCAGCCAGCAGACCAGCCGCGCTCGCGAGATCTGGGGAAATCACACGAGCGCCTGAGGCTTCACGCAGGCGCAGTGCAGGCCCGTCGAAAGGTCCTGGCGCTGGTCGCTGGGCTCCGGAGGGCTCAGTCCGGAGCTCTCGGAGTCCTGGGAACCGCCCCAGCAGCTCCAAGTGGAATGTGGGTGCGGGAGGCGTCACCCACAGCAGGCTGGGCGTTGCCAGGACAGTGGGTGGGGTGGACTGCAGGCCTGAGTGCAGAGAGTTCTACGAACCCGACGGTGGCACGGAACCTGGCAGGTGGGTGTGGCAGGAGAGGGACGGAGCCGCGCGCGGCTGCAGGGAGTTTGGGCTAGATCCAGTAGGCGTGACTGGACCTGGTGGGCGAGGCCGGACGTGGGTGGTCTGAGTGAGCACCCAGTGTTTGGTGGGCGGGGGCCAGGTGTGGGCGGAGCACTGGCTGGTCGGGGCGCGGACGACTCGGATTGGCGGGCAGGGTAGGCCGGAGAGGAGCAAGGGTGGGCGCAGGTGGGCGTGGCTGGAGCGGGGTCCGCGGAACCAAATTTGGTGAAGGGCCATATGGGAGAGGCGCGTTGGGACTGGAGTGTGGGCGGGGCCAGTGGGCGGGGCGGCGGAGGCGGGCTGAAAGGTGGAGGAGTAGCTGGTGCTTGCCTGGGCGGCCTTAGGAGAATCTTCTGTTTCCCCGTGTACCAGCAGGGGGACCTGGAGGGAGACGGGGAGGCCGGGGTACTGCGGATGCTACCCAGCCCGGTACGGCCCTTAGGCCGAGCGGGGGCAGTGCAGGACAATGTGTTCCTGCGCAGAGGATGGACCCGCCGCTTTTGGCGGCGGGTGGCAGCCCTTCCTGACCGATGAGAGTGTGTGCGCAGTTTCACGGGCAGGCCGGGACTCGCACAGGCCCCCTCCCCAGGTAAACACACAATATTGTACATGTTTCTCCTTTATTGAATTCAGTTGTGAACACACGTGCTTATAAACAGCTGTGGGAAGGGTGCCAGCCTCAGGCTATAGGCAGCCACCAGAAGCCTCCTAAGTCTTCATGACGTCAAAATTTCTTCTATATCATCAGCAAGCAAGACAAATGATGAAAACTACCATGACAGACATGATAACTAGTAGCCTCTTCCGCCCTGCATGCCCTGCGCTATCGCATGAAAGACTGCTGGGAACACCACCACCACCAGAACAACAATGAATCCTATGGTCCCAAGAAGGCCCAGAAGCAGGGCCCAGATGTTCAGGCACTTGGCGGTGGATGCGTAGCTCTGGGCTCCAATCACATCACCCACCATCTTCCGGTCCCTAGACTGGGGGAGAAGAGATGGTGAGGGGGACTTGGAGTGGGATCTGGGGAGAGCCAGCTGCTGTGACTCAGGTCCTCCCCTGCTGGTCCCTGCCCAGAGCCCTCCCCCTGCCCTTCAGCCAGATCAGGACCCTCCCCTGCCTGTTCCCTGGAGCCTGAGCAGGTCAGGGACACGGGGGTCCCTCCCTCAGAGCCTCTCAGCCTCTCCAGG
>PVIA01019553.1:0-10324 GCA_004024845.1 Tonatia bakeri | reverse complement strand
AGGGGAGTGGGAGGAGGAGCGGGGGGGAAGGTATAGAGAATAAGTAGCACAGATGGTAGGTAGAAAATAGACAGGGGGAGGGCAAGAACAGTATGGGAAATGTAGAAGCTAAAGAACTTATGGCACATGGACATGAACTAAAGTGGGGGAATGTGGATGGGAGGGGTTGGGAAGGGTGGAGGGGAGTGAAGGGGGCAAACTGGACAACTGTAATGGCATAATCAATAAAATATATGAAAAAAACACTTATTCAGTCTCCATGAATTTGAATATTTTTGTGTTTTTTCCATTCAAGCTATTGTGAGTCAAGTAGATGTTTTATACAATTTCAATTTTCTTGAGTTTCTTGTGGTTTGTTTTGTGATCTACCATGTGGTTTATGTTGAAAATGTTCCATGTGCATTTGAAAAAAAATGTTTTTTTAATTAAATTCTTTAAATTAAAATTTTTAATTAAATTCTTTATTTTATTGATTATGCTATTACAGTTGTCCCATTCTCTCCCCTCTCTCCCCTCCACCCTGCCCACCCCCTCCCACCCACATTCCCCCCTTTAGTTCATGTCCATGTGTCACAAGTTCTTTAGTGTCTACATTTCCCATACTATTCTTACCCTCCCCCTGTTTATTTTCTACCTATTGTCTATGCTACTTATTCTCTATATCTTTTTCCCCCTCTCTCCTCCTCCCAGTTCCCTGTTGCTAACCCTCCATTTGATGACTTCTTTTTTTGTTTTACTGTTCATATTTTTAATCTTCTTTTTCTTAGGTAAGCCCCTTTAACATTTCATATATAAGGGCTTGATGATGATGAACTCCTTTAACTTGACCTTATCTGAGAAGCACTTTATCTGCCCTTCCATGCTAAATGAATGCTTTGCTGGATAGAGCAATCTGGGATGTAGGTCCTTGCCTTTCATGACTTGGAATACTTCTTTCCAGCACCTTCTTGCCTGCCAGATCTCTTTTGAGAAATCAGCTGACATTCTGTTGGGAACTCCTTTGTAGGTAACTGTCTCCTTATCTCTTGCTGCTTCTAGGATTCTCTCCTTCATTTTTACCTTGGCTAATGTAATTATGATGTGGCTTGGCATGTTCCTCCTTGGCTCTAACCTCTTTAGGACTCTCTGAGCTTCCTGGACTTCCTGGAAGTCTGTTTCCTTTGCCAGATTGGGGAAGTTCTCCTTTATTATCTGTTTAAATAAGTTCTCAATTTGTTGCTCTTCCTCTTCCCCTTCTGGTACCCCTATAATTCAGATGTTGGAATGTTTAAAGGTGTCCTGGAGGTCGCTAAGCCTCTCCTCATTTTTTTGAATTCTTCTGTTTGGTCTTCATTCTTTTCTGTTTGGTTGTTCCTTTCTTCATTCTGGTCCACTCCATTGATTTGAGTTCCAGTTTTCTTCCCGTCACTATTGGTTCCTTGTGCATTTTTCTTCATTTCACTTATTGTAGGCTTCATTTGGTCATCTAATTTATAACCAAAGTCAACCAATTCTGTGAGCATCCTGATCACCAGTGCTTTGAACTGAGCATCTGATAGGTTGGTTATCTCTTGGTCATTTGAAAAAATTGGCTCTGGGGATTTTAATTCTGTTTGAGCCATCTTTTATATTTTTTATTTTCCTTTGATCTGGTTGTGGCTGTTACGTAAGGGTGGCGGAGCTTTATGTGTTCACTGGGGCAGGGCACCCCAGTCGCTGGGTTGTGACATTGTATGTGGGGGCGGGGTCTGAAAGGGAACAATGGAGCCTGCTCCGCTCTCTCCAGGACCTCAGTCCCCCTTGCCACCTTCCACAAGCAAACCGGGCCCTACTGGTGCTGGCTCCTGAAAAAAATGTTTATTTTGCTTCTTTCGGGTGAAAGTTTCTGTATATTCGATTAAGTCCATTTTATCTAGAATGTTGTTCAATGCCACAATATCCTTGTTGACTCTTTGTTTGGAACATCTCCATTGTTGACAGTAGGATGTTAAAATCTCCTGCAATGAGTGTGTTGCTGTCCTTTCTTGAAGTCCTTTTAGAATTTCCTTATATGTTTACGTGGTCCTGTGTTGGGCACATACATGTTTACAAGGGTTATATTTCTTAATGGATTACTCCCTTACATATTATGAAGTGTCATTCTTTGTTTCTTTTTATGGCCTTTGCTTTGAATGCAATTTTGTCTGATGTAAGTATTGTTTCCCCAGCTTTTTTTTCCATGTCCATTTGCTTAGAGAATTTTTTTCCTTCCCTTACAGCTTTCAGTTTGTGTAAATCTTTTCTTCTGAGGTCAGTCTCTTGTAGACAGCACATATTCAGGTCAGGTTTTCTTATCCATTCAGCTACCCTATATCTTTCAACTGGAGCATTTAATCCATTTACATTTAAGGTGTCATTGATAGGTACTTGTTCATTGTCATTTTTTCCTTTGTACCTGTGTTCCTCTCTCACTCTTTTTCTTCTTCTTAAACCAGTCCCTTTAGCATCACTTGCAATGCTGGTTTGGTGGAGATGTGTTCTTTCAGCTTTTTTTTGTTTGTTTGGGAAGCTCCTTATTTCACCTTACATTTAAATGAGGGCTTTGCTGGGTAGAATAGTCTTGGTTGCAAGCCTTTGCTTTTCATTATTCAGAATATTTGTTGCCATTCCCTTCTGGATTGTAGTGTTTCTGTTGAGTAATCAGCTGACAGCTTTATTGGACTTCCCTTTTATGCTACTAGCTGTTTTTCCCTTGATGCCTTTAATATTCTCTCTTTGTCTGTAAATTTGGCCATTTTTATTATATTTTGTAGTGGGTCTCTTTGGATTCTTCTTGATTGGAACACTCTGTACGTCCTTGAGTTGCATGACATTTTCTCTTTTCAAATTAGGGAAGTTTTCTGTCACTGCATTTCTTTTTTAAGAATTTATTTTATTTTTAGACAGTGAGGAAGGGAGGGAGGGGGAGAGGGAGAAAAACATCAATGTGTGGTTGCCTCTCATGTGCCTCCTATTGGCAACCTGGCCCACAACCTAGGCATGTGTGATAACTGGGAGTCAAACCAGTGACCCTGTGGTTCACAGGCTGGTACTCAATCCACTGAGCCACATGAACCAGGGCTGTCATTGCTTTTTAAATAGGTTTTCTATCCCTTGCTTATTTTCTTCTCCTTCTGGTATTCCAATATAAGGATATTATTACATTTCATGTTGTCCTGCAGCTTCCTTAAACCCTCTTCATTATTTTTGAGTCTTTTTTTTGTGTTGTTACTCTCTCTGGAAATTTTTTTCTATCTTGTCTTCCATCTCACTCATTCAATACTCTGCTTTATCTAGGCTGCTTTTAATTTCTTCTAATCTATTCTTCAACTCAGAAATTGTATTCTTTTCCTCCTGTGTGTTACTGATATTTTCTATGTTCTTTTTCATGTTAGTGTAGTTTGCAGAAAGTTCCTTATAGCTTTCCTACAGTACTTTGTAGTTCTCGCTGAGCTTAGTTAGCTTACATATAACCATTATTTTGAACTCAATGTCTGATAGTTTATTTGCCTCTATATCATTTAGCAATCTTTCTGGGGATTACTCCTTTTCTTCTGATTGGGAGTTGTTTCTTTGTCTCCCCATTTTAGGTATACTTCTTGTTTGTTTCTGCTTCTTAGATTGATCTGCTTTGACTTCCTGTCTTCACGGTGTGAACTTCTATGGTAGGAGACCTATGGGACTCAGTTGTTCAGTCTCCTTGATCTCTTGAACTTCATGTTCTTGGGATGCCCTTTTCCTTTTATGTTGGCTCTCTGGTTGTAATCGGGTTGTAATTTTTGTTGGGTGGCTCTTGGGTGGGTACTTCCCTCCATCTGGCTGATTGAGTGTCACTCTGCCCACCACATCTTCTATGCCATTATGCAGGTTCTGCCAGAACAAAACCACAAAGCCCAATAAACAAACCTATACCTGCAAAAATGACCCACACCTACAATCACACTTTCAACAGCAAATGAGCCAAAAGGATGTGAAGAGATTAAGACTATTATAAGAAAATAGAAATCAATATGAATTGACTAAATGAAATAAAAGTGATTTTGAGAGATGGATGGAGGAGCAGTAATAAGAGTATGGAATCAGGGCAGTGTACACAGAAAAAGTAAAATTTACATCATAAATTACAAAGGGAATGAAGAATGTGGAATGGAGCAAGAGAAGGGAAGCATATAGTATTAGATATAAATATAAATGTATAAAAGAAAATAGTGAGAGATATAAAGAAAAAGAAAAACATTTAAAAAAATAAATAAATAAGGACCAAATTGGAGAAGAAGATCCAACACAGTAATGTCAAGAACAAATGAGCTAGGATTAATATAAGTGGAATGGGATTAAGTGGGGGGAAAGAAAGAAAGAAAAGCTTAAGAGATGCCTAGAGGAAAGGGTAGTTATTTTGAGATGACAGAAGGACAAGGAATACTAAGCGTAAAGAAAAAAAAAGCATGCTAAGACTGGGAAAATTTAAAATTTGAGATGAGATATAAGGCAGCAGAGGAGCTGAAGCACGGGAGACACAAGAACCCTAGTAGCAGGCCCAGAGAGCTGGAGACCAGGGAGGGCTCAGTGCGGGTGCACCCACCAGGCCACTGGGTGGGCTGGCTGCGATCCACACCTCCCCAGAAGCCCCAAGAGGCTTAATTTTTCTTGTCTTCTAAAGCAAATGGCAAAAATATCATCAGAGCCATCTGGGCACCTTATTGTACACTCAGACACTCACAGTAACACTGTCTTGGCTAGTTTCAAGGACTAGGGGAAGAAAGGTTTTTCTCTTGTGACATTCATTTAATTGTGGAGGATGTGCATTTCTGGGCCCACAAAGTTTTACTGGCTGCTAGTACTGAATACTTCTCAATGATGTTTGCTGAAGAGGGGTAGATCAACCAGTCTACTTATATGCTGGAATGTGTGGTGGCTGACACATTTGGTATCCTGCTGGTGTTCATCTACACAGGTTGCCTTCAGGCCAGTAAGAAATGTACAGAACAAATCCTGGCTACTGCTCAGTTCTTAAAAGGCTTTGACCTGGTAAAGGAATATACAGACTTTCAAAATAATCATAGTTCCCCAAAGCCCATAACTTTGAACATGCCTGGTGCTCTAGTGATTGTTATTTCTAATATGAAAAATGATCCACTGAAGTGGAAATGAGGAAGACCAAGAAAAGTCAACAGTTTGCAGGAGGGGAAATCAGAACTGGCTGCAGAGGAAGAAATACAGCTGAGAGTAAACAATTCAGTTCAGAACAGACAAAACTTTGTGGTTAAAGAGGTAGACAATGGTATGCTGAATGAACAGACAACAGCAAAAGAAATGGAAGAACCTGAGCCTGCTTGCGAGCTAAGTGGAAGGGAGGGAACCCTTGCTGGAAAAGATGAGAACTATGATCCTAAGACCTAGGATGGACAGGACCACCAGATTCAGTACAGCAAGCGGAGGATTCAGAGATCCATCAGACTTAAAGATTACAAACTTGTTCAGGATGAAGAAGACCAGGGTTCAGCCAAGAGTGTCTGTGGTAGGAAAAAAGCATCTGGTTGGCCCTAAGGCCTGTTGCAAAGACTATGGCAAAGTCTTCAAGTACAATCACTTTTTAACAATCCATCAAAGGAGCCACACAGGTAATTATGCTTTCACAGCTTATTGCAATGTGTTTTACAGTAGTAATGATAATAATAGATTTCATTTATTGTGTAACTTCTAGGTCATGGGTATTAAAATAAAGCCTTTATAATTGTTATTGCATTTATTTCTCACAAGAGCCCTGTGAGATAGGTTATATTATCCCCATTGTACAGATGAAGAGACCAAGTCCTAGAAAGCTTAAATTTGAACCCAGGTAGTCCAGTTCCAGAACCTCTCTTATTTGTAGTTGTTGGTTTAAGGATATAATGTCCAGGTATTGAGCTCTAGCCAAATTTATCTGCTTTCTGACTCTTGAACATTCCTCATCTTGATCATAGCTATGCCTTTGGTCTGTGTGGACAGCTTTCTCACTCAGCCATCCAGCTGTAATATAGCTGTAAATGTCTTCTTTTTGGTCTCTCTAGCCAAATACTGGCTAACAGACCTTTCTCTAATGATGGTAATATCACCATCAGATAAGGGATTGTCTAAAGTGGTGGCCACTAGCCACATGTGGATTTTGAGCCCTTGACATGTGACAAGTGTGACTGAGGAACTGAATTTTTATTTTATTTTAAGTTAATATAAATGGCCACCATATTGGACACTGCAGCCTAGTCAGAAATCTTTTCTTCCTTTGAGCCTTCTCTTATACATACACTGTATAAGAACTCACTCTGCTTTGGGTTCAATTGTAGTTGCCACTTAAATACCCCTCAACTTAATTGTAAGCTTATGTATAGGGACTAGTGCTTAAGTCTTCTGTCATCCTGCAACTTGCTGTTCTCCAAGCAAGCAGCACCACTGTGATTTTGAAACTGGCTGCACCTTAGAACTACCTAGAGAACTTGTAAAAGTACCAATGCTTGGGCCCTCACACCAGAGGTTCTGATTTGTCTGGAGCCTTGGTATTTTTAAGATAGGCAAGAACCCTGAGTTCTGGTTCTTTGAACAAGGCAGACACTTGAGAACTATTTTTTGAGTTGTAATACAGTATAGTGTAAAGAATTAAATAGTTAGTCTACAAGATTGTTTAAAGAAAAATAGCATGTAGGAGCTTCCCTTTTCTCCTGGTACTCGGAAAGTTTCCAGTGAATCACGTTAGAGTGGGTCGATGTGGAAACTCCTATTGATAGGGGGCTTAAGACTTAGAAAATTTTAGCTCAAAATAAGTAGCCATAAATCTAGCAAGTAATGTGTATGTTAAGCTCTTTGTTTCAGAAACTACAGATAAGGCCCATCTAGCATCTGGGAGAAAGCGGCTGACCTTCTGCAGCACTGACTAGGGATGCACACAGCCTTGAGACATCGAACCTCCCTACCAAGAAGAAGCAGGCAACTACCCCTTCCCCTTGGAAACAGCTAATTGCCAAGTGCTGCAGCTGCAGGCCTCATAAACTTTCACCGATTCCTGTTTTTTTTTCTTTTCTTCTTTTTCCCCAACCCCCTTATAAAAAGTTTGGCCAGGAAAAAGAAGGCGAGATGGGCTGTTAGGGTATGAATCCACCATCTCCTCAGATTGTCGGCCATCTGAATAAAGCACCTATAAAAGATTAAATCACTGTCATTGCTTATTGGATTTGGTAGTGACAGGCAGCCCGAACGCCAGTGTCTTTTCTGGTTACACTATCTTTCAGATCCAGAAAGATTCCTGGAATTATTTCATTGAAGCTTTCTCTTCTGTGTTTTCTCTATTGTCCTTCAGGAATTCCTGTTACTTCATTGTTGAATTTCTTGGACCCATTCTCTAACTTGCTTACCTTTTCTCTCCTATTTTCCACGTGGGAGATTTCCACTAATCCTCTCAACCCTTATAGTTTTTCTATTTCTACTCTTTTTTTAAAGTTGTTTTATTGCTGTCCAATTACACTTGTCTGAATTTATGCCTCAGAACTGCCCCGAACCCCAGTCAAAACCACCTCTCTCTCTTCCTTCCACCCCATCCCTTTCTGTTGTCCATGTGTCCTTTATAGTTGCTCCTGAAAACCCTTCCCCCTATTACCTTCTTCCACTTGCCCATTGGTTATTGTCAGATTGTTCTTAATTTCAAGGTCTCTGGTTATATTTTGTTTGCTTGTTTGTTTTGTTGATTAGGTTCCACTTATAGATGAGATCATGTGGTATTTGTCTTTCACTATCTGGTTTATTTCATTTAGCATAATGCTCTCCAGTTCCATCCATGCTATCCCAAAAGGTAGGAGCTCCTTCTTTCTGTGATGTAGTATTCCACTGTGTAAATGTACCACAGTTTTTTGATCCTCTCATTTACTGATGGGCACTTAGTTTGCTTCCAGTACTAGGCTATTGTAAATTGTGCAGCTGTGAACATCAGGGTGCATAGGTTCTTTTGGATTGGTGTTTCAGGATTCTTAGGATATAATCCAAGCAGTGGACTTTCTGGGCAAAAGGCAGTTCCATTTTCAGTTTTCTGAGAAAATTCCATACTATTTTCCACAGTGGCTGCACCAGTCTGCATTCCCACCAACAGTACACTAGGGTCCCCTTTTCTCCACATCCTCTCCAACACTTGTTGTTTGTTGATTTGTTTATGATGGCCATTCTGACCTTTGTGAAGTGGTATCTCATTGTGATTTTAATTTGCATCTTTCTGATGGCTAGTGTTCCTGAACATCTTTTCATATGCCTCTGACCTTCTGTATGTCCTCCTTGGAGACATCTCTGTTCAAGTTTTTTGCCCATTTTGTAATTGGGTTTTTTGTCTTCCTGGAGTAGAGTCCTGTGAGTTCTTTACATATTTTGGAGATCAAACCCTTGACTGAGACATCATTGGCAAATATGTTTTCCCATATAGGTGATTTTCTTTTCATTGTAATACTGTTTTGTTTTTTTTTTGTTTTGTTTTTTTAGCCATGCAGAAGCTTTTTATTTTGGTGAGATCCCATTTGTTTATTTTTTCCTTTATGTCCCTTGCTCTAGGGGACATGTCAGTGAAAATATTGCTGTGCCCAATGTCTGAGATTTTCCTTCAGATGTTTTCCTCTAGGAATTTTATGGTGTCACTACTTATATTGAAGTCTTATCCACCTTGAATTTATTTTTGTGTATGGTGTAAGTTGGTGATTGAATTTCATTTTTTTGCATGTGGCTGTCCAGATCTACCAATACTATTTGTTGAAGAGAAAATTTTTGCTCCATTTTATGCTGCTTCCCCCTTTGTCAAATATTAATTTACCATAGAGACTTGGGTCTATTTCTGGTCTCTCTAATCTGTTCTATTGGTCTGTGTGTCTGTTCTTATGCCAGTATTGGGCTGTTTGGATTACAGTGGCCTTGTAGTGTCTTGGACCCCTGTGGGGTCCACAATGTTGTAGGCGAAATGAAAGAAATTCACACAGACTACTGAATCCTGTGGGAAAAAAGGGTGAATGGCTTCTCTCTCAAGGGGAACAAAAGCCTTGGCCCTTTCTCCAATGAGCTTTTGTTGTCTTACTGGGCACAATACATGAAGTTCCTCATTAACTATGCACAGATTTCCTTTAGGTGGTTACCTTGTACAGAAAACAAAGGAGAGGATGCCTGTAATCACATCACAGAAGAGGGATATTTGCAAATGAAAAGGCAAAAGTGGTTGAACCAGTTACACTGGTCCTTGGAAGGTTTAGCATGGTTTTTAGGAAGTTATTTTGCAGTAAATGTTTGCCAATAGGGGCTGGGCCCACACCATGCAGAATGGTCTCCTACATCATAGTATAGTTTGATATTGGGTACTGTGATACATCCTACTTTGTTCTTTCTCAAAACTGCTGTACCTATTCAAGGTCGTTTATGGTTCCTTATAAAGTTCTGAGATTTTTTTTATATCTCTAAAATATGCCATTGATATTTTAATAAGAATTGCACTGAATCTATAAATTTCTTTGGGTAGTATGGACATTTTGATGATGTTAATTCTTCCAACCCATGAGCATGGTACATGCTACCATTTGATTGTGTATTCCTTAATTTTTTCCTTCAGTGTTGTGTAGTTTTCTGAATACAGGTACTTTTCCTCCTTGGTTAGGTTTATTCCTAGGTATTTTATTTTTCTTGTTGCTGTATCAAATGGGATCTTTTTCCTGATTTCTGTTTCTGATTTTTCATTGTTGGTGTACAAAAATGCCTTCAATTTCTGAATATTGACTCTGTATCCCCTGTTTTGCCAAGTTCATTTATTAGATTGAGTAGTTTTTTAGTGGAGTCTATAGGATTCTATGTATGCTATCACGTCATCTGGAAACAATGACAGTTTTGCTTTTTTCCTTTCCAATTTGGATACCTTTTCTTTCTTTTTCCTGTCTGATTGCTGTGGCTAGGGCTTCCAATACTATGTTGAATAGGAGTGGTGAAAGTGGGCATCCTTGTCTTGTTCCTGATCTTAATAGGAAAGCTTTTAGTTTTTGCTCATTGAGTATGATGTTGGCTGTAGATATTTCCATTATGGCCTTTATTTTTTAAATTTATTTCTTAAAATATTTTATTGATTATGCTATTACAGTTGTCCAATTTGCCCCCTTCACTCCCCTCCACCCTTCCCAACCCCTCCCATCCACATTCCCCCACTTTAGTTCATGTCCATGTGCCATAAGTTCTTTAGCTTCTACATTTCCCATACTGTTCTTGCCCTCCCCCTGTCTATTTTCTACCTACCATCTGTGCTACTTATTCTCTATACCTTCCCCCCCGCTCCTCCTCCCACTCCCCT
>PVIA01019552.1:0-10327 GCA_004024845.1 Tonatia bakeri | reverse complement strand
ATTTTTACTTCTTAATCCCCTTACTTCTTCACTCATTACCCCCACATCCCCCTCCCATCTGGCAACCATCAAAATGCTCTCCATATCCATGATTCTGTCTCTGTACTTCTTGTTTCCTTTGTTTTCAGATTCAATTGTTGACGGGTATGTATTTATTGCCACTTTAATGTTCGTTGTTTTGATCTCCTTCTTTTTCTTAAATAAGTCCCTTTAACATTTCACATAATAATGGTTTGGTGATGATGAACTCCTTAAGTTGTTTCTTGTTTGGGAAGCTCTCTGTGTGCCCCTCAATTCTAAATGACAGCTTTGCTGGGTAGAGCAATCTTGTCTGTAGGTCCCTGCTTTCCATGACTTTGAATATTTCTTGCCAATCCCTTCTAGCCTGCAAAGTTTCTTTTGAGAAATCAGCTGACAGTCTTATGGGAACTCCCCTGAAGGTAGCTAATGTCTCTCTCACTGCTTTTAAGATTCTCTCTTTATCTTTAACTTTTGGCATTTTATTATGATGTGCCTTGGAGTGGACCTTTTTGCATCCATGTTATTTGGTACTGTCTGTGCTTCCTGGACTTGAATGTCTATACCCTTCACCAAATTAGGGAACTTTTCTTTCATTACTTTTTCAAGTTAATTTCCAATTTCTTGCTCTTTTCCTTCTCCTTGGGAAAAGAATCCTATGATGAGAATGTTGGACCTGTTGAAGTTGTCCCAGGGGATGCTTAAACTGTCCTCATTTCTTTGGACTCTTTTTTCTTCTTGGTCTGATTGTTTGTTTTTTGCTTGCTTATGCTCCAAATCATTGATTTAATTCCCAGCTTCATCCACTCTACTGTTGTTTCCCTGTAAACTGTTCTTTATTGCAGTTAGTGTATCCTCCATTTCTGACTGGATCTTTTTTATGCTGCTGAGGTCCTCACTAAGTTCTTGAGTATCCTTATAACTAGTGTTTTCATCTCTGCCCCTGATAGATTGTTTATCTCTGTTTTGTTTAGTTCCTTTTCTGGAGTTTGATCTGTTCTTTCATCTGGGCCATGTTTCTTTGTCTCCTCATTTTGGCAGCCTCCCTGTGTTTGTTTCTATGTATTAGGTAGAGCTGCTTTGACTCTGTGTTTTGGTGGTGTGGCCTAATGTAGTAGGTCCTGTAGAGTCCAGTGGCACAGCCTCCCCTATCACCCAAGCTTGGCACTTGAAGTGTACCCTTTGTGTGGGCTGAGTACACCCTCCTCTTATAGCTAGCTAAGCTCTGGTTACTGTTGGCAGGTTAATGGGAGGGATTTACCCTGGCCAGTCAGCTGCAAGGACTAGCTATGACCACTGACCACCAATCTTCACCTTCTATGGAGGATCAGCTGTGCAGGGACAGGGTGGTGCTGCTCTGATATAGTCTGTAGCTGTCCACTGGGTGTACAGATCCTGCAGTTTCCCAGCTGGTGCAGGCTGAGGTTAGTCCTCACTTGTGTTTTGTCTGGGGCCACCCTGTCTGGACTATAAATCAATCTGAGATGCTTTCTACTTGTACTGGGCTTGGAGACTCCCAGGAAAAGCCCAGCTGTGAATCTAGGCTCAGTGCTACTAGTGACATGCCTGGGGCCACTTAGCAAGAGTTACAGGGGTGGAGGCTCACAGAAGTTGGCTGTTGCTTGTTTGAGAGGATTTAGGAAGTTGTGAAACATGAACCAAGAGCTACCATGTAAATGGTTTGGGTCAACCTGTAATTTGGGTGGACCGGCATCTCAGGAGATCTCCAGAGTAGGACAAACAGTGTTAGCCAGGTTGATGGAGTCTCAGATATGGCACCTGCCAGCTGGCTGTGTGGCTTTGTACTGGGCTTGGAGACTCCCAGGAAAAGCCCAGCTATGAATATAGACCCGCTGCTGCTAGTACTAGACCTGGGGCTCACTGAGGTCAGCCAGCTCTTTCCTGTCTGACAAGATTTAAGAAGTAGTGCAGCATGAGCCAAGACCAGACATTCATGTGGAATAGCAGCTTGGGTGGGCATCTAAGTTGTTTGGGGTGGAGTCTCTGGGGATCTCCAAGGTAGGTCAAACTTAGGCAGTTTGAGGGAATCTCAGATATGGTACTAGCTTGCCAGCTTTGTGGTTTTTGGGGGAGAGTTTAGGAAAGGGATAATGGCCTCTGTCTTGATGCCAAACACTTCACTTTCTCACTATGCCAATGGTGCCTTTCAAGCTCCTATCCCAGAGTTTCTTCCACTGATTCAGACTCCACTGGATTTTACACCCAGAAGTAGTGGGTTCTTATCTCCCTAGGACTGGAACCCTGGGCTGTGGAGCCTGATGTGAGGCTGGGACTCCTCACTTCCAAGATATCCTCCTGCATTTTTATCCACCTAACATGGGTGTGGGACCAACCTGTTCCATGTCTGTGCCCCTCCTACCAGTTGGATGGATGTGGTTTCTTTAATTCCATAGTTAACAGACTCCCATTCAACTCAATTTCTGATGGTTCTGACTGATGGTTGTTCTATATTTTATTTGTAATTTTGATGTGGTTGTGCAAAGAGGTGAGCCATGTCTGCCTATGCTGCCATCTTGACTAGACATCCCTAAAATTTGCATTTTAAAACAGGTGATTATTTTTAAATTTAATCTTTATTATATTTTTTCCATTACCATTTAGTCCCTTTATATCCCCTTACCCCAGGCAATCACCACACTGTTGTTCATGTCCATGAGTCCTTTTCCCTTTTTACTCAGTCCCTCCTCTGCCCTCTTCCACCAACTGTCATCTTGCTCTCCATCTATGAGTCTGGTCCCATTTTCCTTGTTAGTTCAGTTTGTTCATTAGATAAAAAGATGATTCTTAAGCACTCTAAAGTTTGGAGATACTGATTTCCAGTCAGGGACAAAAAAAAGTAGATTTGATGGAAACATGAAGTTAAATTGGAAAAGCAGGCACCCCCATACTCATGTACTTGTTCATCTGATATATACTCAATGTCAGCTCTATGCTAGGCCCTAGGTATACCTTGTGATTGTGATTGAAATAACACCTGTCCCTGTACTCATGAGGCTTTCATCCAATGGTTAATTAAGATACTTGTTTATCTGCCTCTGACTATTTGTCCAATTTTCAAAATTTGTCCTCTTCCTTATTCCTGAGACCTAACTCTATAACTAGTATCCTATTCAGGTAATTGTATTCTGCCCCAGTCTATTGATCTTTGTCACTGTTGTTTACTTGCTTCTTCCTAGCTACCAGCATCATCTCTGTACTGCCTCTGCCTTCTAAGCATGTTAACAGGAGGATTTTAACTGGGGTCCTGCTAGCTAAATAACTGACCTACCAGGTGCTGACTCACTTCTCACCATCTCTCTGCCTACAGTAACAAGAGTAGCATGTATTGCCACTCCAAGATTCTCAAGCACTTGCCTGAACCACCTCACTACTTCCTCATGTTGAACCCATCCTTTACCAATTATCTACCTGAACTACAGCAAAACTTTGCTATTGATCTCAGTGGTTTGGGGGTAGAATTGGCTTTGGGGTAGGCAATCCTGAGTTCAAGTCCTAGTTGCTGCCATTTCCAACCACATGACCACAGAAAGTTTAATCATGTCTCTGAGTCACAGTTTTCTTATCTGAAAAAAAAAGAAGGAATAATAGTGCCCATCTCACCAGATCATAAAGGATTAAATGTGGTGTTGTGTTTTAAACTCCTAGTTGAAAACCTGGCACATAGGTATTTTATCAGTGAGAGGCATTTTTATCCACTGTGGGGATCTTTACTCTCCAGGTTGTAATTTTAGGACCTACATTCAGTCACATTTCTATACTTTGATGCTGATCATTGGGAGCAAAGGGGCTGGGACATGGGGATTGAGTTCTGAGCTCTGGCCCTATGTACACTCTCCAAAAGTGGCACATTTTAAAAGGTGATATGCTAGGTCCTGGCCAGGTAGCTCAGTTGGTTAAAGCATCATTCTGACATGCCGAGGTTGTGGGTCTGAACCCTCATCAGCTAACATACAAGTATAAACCAATGAATGCATAAATACATTGGGGAACAACAAACCGACCTCTCTCTCTCTCTCCACCCTCTTCCTCTCTCTCTCTAAAATCAACGAGTTTTTTTTTTAAAGGTGATGTGCTGAATAGACTATTTAGGCTAAGATAAAAAGACACGAGGAAAAGCAATGTAAAGGAAGAACTTGGGACAGTCTTCCTCACCAAGCAGCAGAGCAGGTCCTGTTCTTCCCCCTCCATGTATCACCCACATATCCAGGCTTATTTCCATTGGTGTCCAACCTGGTTCAGCCATTGCTACCCTGCTGCAATGCAATTGAGCTTGGCCCACCTCAGACTTGGCATTGCCCTGATATGCCTATGGCTTCTAAATAAGGTCTGTTTTTCAAAAGCCAAGTTTCCTGTCATTTATTTAATTGCCCTATAATTTGCCAACCAAAACAAGATAGATGATTCCCAGAATGGGTAGCAACAGAGATAATTCTCTGCCTCCATTTTCTCCTTTCCCTTAGCTTAAAAACAAACAAACAAACAAAACAAAAAAAAAAACCCCACAACTTCCCTTTGCTTACTTGATGAAGTCCAAACTTCTTAGCCTCATCTCAGGCCACTTTCCCATCCTTAAGATCTTTGCTACGGTCATTTGGTGATACTTGCAATAGAGTTCTAGAACTCTCCCATCTCCTCCCTTTATATGTACTATTCCCTTTCCCCCAATTCTTTGGCCAGAAATCTTCCATTCACACTTGTCATTTCCTCTTCCTTTCCCTTTCCCCTACCTTGGGTAGGTGACTTCCTCTGTACTCACATTTGTGGATTTGTTGGTAAAGTGCTTATCAGACCACATCACAATTAATTACCAATTTATGGTCAGTCTCCACTAGAATCTTGCCATTTGACATATTAAAAGTACAGAATTTTCATTTTGACAAGATTCTCAAGAGATTCCTATGTTCATGAAAGTGTGAGTTTCCCTAATGAGTAGACTTGTGAAGGGTCTCAGAATGTGAAATTGTCATTGGTACCTGGCACAACCTAGGACTGAGTTTGGCATCAGGCCTTACCTGAACCCCACCTGGGCTCTCAGATTGGTTTAGTATCCCTGTTGAGAGAGAGTTAGTGACAGAAGCTGTTTTTGAGAGAGTCCTTATAGAACTTCAGTCACAATGTTTTGTGGGGCCCACATGACAGCCCAGAGCCAGAAAGAGGAATATTTTCCACATCTCCCCTGAGGGATCCAGCACTGCTGGATCGTGTATCCCCTGGGAGTCTTGGAAGTCCACATTACAGGTTCAAGCCTCAGAGTTCTCATCTTGGGTGCCATGGTGAAGCTTCCTCAGAAGATCTTAACAAGGGGCAATCTGTTGTGAGCAACTGCAGTGGGGTCGGGATACTCTTTTTAAAATTTCAACTTAATCTTCACCCAAGAACATATTTATTGATTTTAGAGAGATAAAGAGAAGGAGAGAGAAAGGGAAAGAGAGAGAGATTAAGAGAGAAACATCAATTGGTTTCCTCCTGTACACTCTCCAATCAAGGATTGAACCCATAACATTTCGGTGTATGGGACCACAGTTCATTGGAGCCACCCTACCAGAACATGGATGGGGACACTTTTTAGGAACTCCAAATAACACTTTAGGAGTAACTGCATGAGTCAATGGTCCTACAGAAGCAAATGGGAGCAAGATAGTGATAGTATAGTAGGCAGAATAATGACTGCCCCCCGCCCCATATATCCACATCATAATTCCCAGAATCTGTTCATATTACCTTCCTTATTTAGCAAAAGGGACTATGAATGCTACTAAGGATCTTGAGATAGGGAGACTATATTGCAGTATCCAGCTGGATTTGATGGTATCACAACAGTCCTTACAAAAAGGATGCAGGAGGAATTAGAGTCAGAAGAGTAACAGAAATGACAACAGAAGCAGTAGCTGGAATGTAATAAGAGGCCATGAGCTGAGAAATGAGGAAAGACTCTAGTAATTAAAGTAAGGAAATGGGTTCTCCCCGAGAACTTCCTGAAGAAACCAGACCTGCTGGCACCTTGATTTTAGCCCAGTGAGAACTGTGTCAGACTCCTATCCTACAAAACTGTAAGAGAATAAATGTATGTTGTTTTAAGGTTCCTAAATTTGTGGCAATTTGTTACAGCAGCATTGGAAAACTAGTACAAGTAGGAAATCTGAGTTATTCATATGATTGTGAATCACTTTGTTTACACGAGCTGGGGCACATGGTAAAGTCTAGGTTACTCAAGCTGAACTCCCACCATCCTGGACTGCCAGAAATTGTTTTATTTCTAGCTGATTGGCTCTTAGAGAGCTCTAGAAAGAAACATACTTCCTTGGATGGGGTGGGGGTGAGGAGCAACTTAGTTCTATCTCAATTTCAAAAGATCCAGCATTCTTCAAGCAGATTTACTACTCCATACAATACTGCTCTCCCAAAGTCATCTTCCTAACCTAAAATCCCAAGCAGTGCTTGAGAATCAAAGCTTCAGGAGAACAACAATGAATTGTCAGTCTGTGTTGATAAACTGACTGCTAGAAGCTCTGGAGGCTTGGTGGTGAAAGCCAGTCATCCTAACCATGTAGAGAAAATCCCTTGGGCCATGAATGCAAAAAAAAACAGTAGCTTCTAGTAATAAATCAATCCCTTCCCAGAAGAACTTTAGTTTTTTTATTACTGTTGGTTTATGGGGAAGCCTCAAAGAAAAAAGAGGGGGCCACATCAGATCTGTCTAGACCATGAAATCCACCTGACATTATGATTCTCATGAACCACTTGAGCTATCCCCCTTTGAAGGTCTCATTAAAAGTGGAGCTCTCAGCAGCTTTGGATTTCATATGCCATCAGCCTCCCTTTGGAGAACTAACAGTGGTCTAGGTGCCAGAGAATCCCAAATGCTGAAGAATTTCTTTAGTGTCCACAGCTAAAGCTACTTTCTCAAGACCTTTGCAAATCACATTATTTTAGCCATGGGTAACTGATACTTAGACTCTTGGAAGAGATTTCTCTGGAGTTTCCAAACCTAGAAACAAGGGATAGTGACTTCCCAATTCTGCCTCTGGAAAGGAAGGCCCATCTTATCCACTTACAACAGCATTCTCAGTCCAAGGGCAACTGAGAGGGGAGGGGAGATGGGTTGCTGGTCAGTGTCTAAGAGTCACAGGGAGGGGCTGATCCAGGAGTCCAAGAGGACTGACAGCTTAATTCCTAGCTCCCACCAAGAAGTTGTGACAAGGGTTAATTAATTTCCTCTCCAACAATTCCCTGGGAGAGTTGGCATTGGTTCATAGCTGTGTGAACCCATAATGCTCCTCAATACTCTCACAGGAAGCCTGGTGAAGGAGGCAAAATGAGCTTGTTCCTCATTGGTATCTTTGTTTCTTCATTTCTGGAGGTGGTCACTAACTATGCTTGGAAGGGGCAACAACCAGGACAGTCTATGGGGAAACTGCAAAATAGCCTAGGGTTGACTCTGGCTTATCAAGATAACTCTTTTTGGGAGGCTCCTTCCATCTCTCTCTATACAAATGAGTGAAGTCGATACCTGGGCCCAATTTATAGATGACAAAAGTGAGGCTCAGAAAAGTTAAATAATTTATCCAGCATCACATAACTAGTAAGCTATGGACAAACCAAGAATTTGAACCTAGGCTGCCTAACTCTAAACCTATACTTTTTCTGTAATAGTTAGGATCTAAAAATCTGGAATTAAGAAGCAAAACAAAGAAACTGATGTTCAAATTTTAGCTTTGCTATTTAGTAGTTGTATGACTTTAACCAAATTACTCAAATAAAATCTAATGGTTTTTATGTTTTAAAAAGGATGATAAAAATAATATCTACTTTATACAATTAATGAAGATTAAATAAGATAATGTTTAAGCATTGTTTAGTACAGTACTGGGTACATTAAAGTTCTCAAAAAGTATTACCTATACATGATAATTTTCCATGCTATTCTCAAGGAACTTACCCTGTGATAGTAATTCCCACAGCAACATATTTCCCCTTTTCTAAAAATTTAATACTTATAAACTGACATTTTTCCCATCAGAAATCAAGTTGATAACTATGAAATTAAAGAAACCGCATACATACAGACTGGTAGGAGGTACAGTGACCAGAATGGGCTGGTCCCACACCCACCAATCATGGATAAAAATTCAGAGGGATATCTCAGGAATGAGGAGTTCCAGCCCCACACCAGGACCAAAAGTCCAGGATACCAGTGCCAGGAAGATAAGTCCCCACAATTTCTGGCTGCAAAAATCATCAGACTGAGTCAGTAGAAGAAGCTTCTGGAGTTCCAAGAGTTATTCTTAAAGATACCACACACAGACTTACTCAAACTCATTCACTCTGAGCTCCAGCACTGGGGTAGCAGCTTCAAAGGCACCAGTGGTCTAGGAAGGAAGTAAAGGTTTGGCATCAAGACAAGAGCTAGGGGAAAGCTTTCTCCCATACAGAGAGGCCATTGTCCCCTTTCTGAACCCTCATCCCACAAAGCCACACAGCCAGCTGGCAGGTGCCATATCTGAGACTCCATCAACCTGGCTAACACTGTTTGTCCTACCCTGGAGATCTCCTGAGATGCCGGTCCACCCAAATTACAGGTTGACCCAAACCATTTACATGGTAGCTCTTGGTTCATGCTTCACAACTTCCTAAATCCTCTCAAACAAGCAACAGCCAACTTCTGTGAGCCTCCACCCCTGTAACTCTTGCTAAGTGGCCCCAGGCATGTCACTAGTAGCACTGAGCCTAGATTCACAGCTGGGCTTTTCCTGGGAGTCTCCAAGCCCAGTACAAGTAGAAAGCATCTCAGATTGATTTATAGTCCAGACAGGGTGGCCCCAGACAAAACACAAGTGAGGACTAACCTCAGCCTGCACCAGCTGGGAAACTGCAGGATCTGTACACCCAGTGGACAGCTACAGACTATATCAGAGCAGCACCACCCTGTCCCTGCACAGCTGATCCTCCATAGAAGGTGAAGATTGGTGGTCAGTGGTCATAGCTAGTCCTTGCAGCTGACTGGCCAGGGTAAATCCCTCCCATTAACCTGCCAACAGTAACCAGAGCTTAGCTAGCTATAAGAGGAGGGTGTACTCAGCCCACACAAAGGGTACACTTCAAGTGCCAAGCTTGGGTGATAGGGGAGGCTGTGCCACTGGACTCTACAGGACCTACTACATTAGGCCACACCACCAAAACACAGAGTCAAAGCAGCTCTACCTAATACATAGAAACAAACACAGGGAGGCTGCCAAAATGAGGAGACAAAGAAACATGGCCCAGATGAAAGAACAGATCAAACTCCAGAAAAGGAACTAAACAAAACAGAGATAAACAATCTATCAGGGGCAGAGATGAAAACACTAGTTATAAGGATACTCAAGAACTTAGTGAGGACCTCAGCAGCATAAAAAAGATCCAGTCAGAAATGGAGGATACACTAACTGCAATAAAGAACAGTTTACAGGGAAACAACAGTAGAGTGGATGAAGCTGGGAATTAAATCAATGATTTGGAGCATAAGCAAGCAAAAAACAAACAATCAGACCAAGAAGAAAAAAGAGTCCAAAGAAATGAGGACAGTTTAAGCATCCCCTGGGACAACTTCAACAGGTCCAACATTCTCATCATAGGATTCTTTTCCCAAGGAGAAGGAAAAGAGCAAGAAATTGGAAATTAACTTGAAAAAGTAATGAAAGAAAAGTTCCCTAATTTGGTGAAGGGTATAGACATTCAAGTCCAGGAAGCACAGACAGTACCAAATAACATGGATGCAAAAAGGTCCACTCCAAGGCACATCATAATAAAATGCCAAAAGTTAAAGATAAAGAGAGAATCTTAAAAGCAGTGAGAGAGACATTAGCTACCTTCAGGGGAGTTCCCATAAGACTGTCAGCTGATTTCTCAAAAGAAACTTTGCAGGCTAGAAGGGATTGGCAAGAAATATTCAAAGTCATGGAAAGCAGGGACCTACAGACAAGATTGCTCTACCCAGCAAAGCTGTCATTTAGAATTGAGGGGCACACAGAGAGCTTCCCAAACAAGAAACAACTTAAGGAGTTCATCATCACCAAACCATTATTATGTGAAATGTTAAAGGGACTTATTTAAGAAAAAGAAGGAGATCAAAACAACGAACATTAAAGTGGCAATAAATACATACCCGTCAACAATTGAATCTGAAAACAAAGGAAACAAGAAGTACAGAGACAGAATCATGGATATGGAGAGCATTTTGATGGTTGCCAGATGGGAGGGGGATGTGGGGGTAATGAGTGAAGAAGTAAGGGGATTAAGAAGTAAAAAT
>PVIA01019551.1:0-10318 GCA_004024845.1 Tonatia bakeri | reverse complement strand
GGCCTTGTAATACAGTTTGATATCAGGTATTGTGATCCCTCCTACTTTGTTCTTGTTTCTCAAAATTGCTGCAGCAATTCGGGTCCTTTTATGGTTCCATATAAATTCTTGAAATGTCTGTTCTGTAGTTGTGAAATGTGTCATTGGTATACAGGGATTGTGTTCAATCTACAAATTGCTTTGGGTAGTATGGACATTTTGATCATGTTAATTCTTCCAATCCATAACACAGTACATGCTTCCATTTGTTTGTGTCTTCATTAATTTCTTTCTACAGTGTTGTGTAGCTTTCCAATTACAGGTCTTTTACTTCCTTGGTTAGGTTTGTTCCAAGGTACTTTATTTTTCTTATTGCTATAGCAAATGAGATTTTTTTCCTGATTTCTTTTTCTGATAGTTCATTGTTGATGCACAAAAATGCCTTAAGTTTCTGAATATTGTCTTTGTATTCTGCTATTTTGCCAAATTCACTTAATTGTGTGAGTAATTTTTTTGTGGAGTCTATAGGGTTTTCTCTGTACCCTATCATGTCATCTGCAAACAATGACAGTTTTGTATCCTCTTTTCCAATTTGGATGCCTTTTATTTCTTTTCTTTTATTTAATCTCTGTGTCAAAGATTTCCAATACTATGTTGAATAGAAGTAGTGAAAGTGGAAACCTTTATTTTGTTCCCGATATTCATGAGAAAGCTTTTCATTTTGCCTGCTGAGTATGATGTTGGCTGTAGGATTCTTGTATATGACCTTTATTATGTTGAGGTATGCTGCCTCTACTCCCATTTTGCTGAGTGTTTTTCTCATAAAAAGGGTGTTGTACCTTATCAAATGCTTTCTTTGCATCTATTAATATGATCATGTAATTTTTGTGTTTCTTTTTGTTTATGTGATTTATTATGTTTAGTGATTTGCAAATATTGTACCATCCTTACATTCCCGGGATAAACCCCATTTGATGATGGTGTATCATCTTTTTAATATATTTCTGGATGTGGTTTTGAGGATTTTAGGGCCTATGTTCTTCCACAATATTGGTCTGTAGTTTTCTTTCTTTGTTGTGTCTTTATCTGGTTTTGGTATCAGGATGATACTGGCTTCATAAAAGAGTTTGGGTGTCTTCCTTCTTCTTGAATTTTTAGGAATAGTCTCTGAAGGGTCAGTGTTAGATCTTCTTTAAATATTTTGTAAAATTCTACTGTTAAATCATATGGTCCAGGGCTTTTGATTTCTGGGAGTTGTTTGATCACTGCTTCAATTTCATCAGCTGTTATCAGTCTGTTCAGTATTTCTGCTTCTTCTTTTAGTTTTGGGAGATTATAGTTTTCTAGAAATGTGCCCATATCACACAGGATTTCACATTTCTTGGCATATAGTTCTTCATAGTAATTTCTTACAATCCTTTGTATTTTTGTGGTATTAGTTGTAATCTCTCCTCTTTCATCTCTAATTTTGTTTATTTGGGTCTTCTCTCTTTTTTATTGATGAGTCTGCTTAATGGCATGTCAATTTTGTTCTTCTTTTCAAAGAACCAACTCCTGGATTTATTGATCTTTAGAATTGTGCATTTAGTCTCTATGTTGTTTAATTTTGCTCTGATCTTGGTTATTTCCTACCTTCTACTTTCTCTGGGCTTTCTTTGTTTTTGTTCCTCCATTTCTTGTAGATGTAGGATTAGGTTGTTCCTATCTGTTTTAGGTAGGCCTGTATCATTATCAAATTCCCTGTTATAATTGCCTTTGCTGTGCCCCATATGTTTTGGGTTGTTGTGAGTTCAATTTCATTTGTTTCCACAAAGTTTTTTATTTCTTCCCTTATCTCATTATTAACCCAATCATTGTTTAATAGCATGCTATTCAATCTCCATGAGTTTGAGTGTTTTTTGTTTTTTTCCTTGAGAGTTTGGTTTGTACTTTCAGTCCCTTGTAGTGAGAGAAAATGCTTGATATGATTTCAATTTTCTTGAATTTGTTGAGGCTTGTTTTGTGCCCTATCATGTGATCTATCTTTGAAAATACTCCATGTGCATTTGAAAAGAATGTGCATTTTGCTTCTTTGGAGTGAAATATTCTATATATTTGTCAGTTAAGTTCATTTGATCTAGGGCATTGGTCAATGCTGCAATGTCCTTGTTGATGTTCTCTCTCTCTCTCTCTCTCTCTCTCTCTCTCTCTCTATATATATATATATATATATATATATATATATATATATATATATATATATATATTGGCAGATCCATTTTTGACAGTGGGGTGTTAAAATCCCCTAGTATAAGTGTGTTGCTCTCTATATCTTTCTTGAAGTCCTCCAAGGTTTTCCTTATATTTTTGGGTGTTCCTATGTTGGGTGCATGTATGTTTATGATGTTTATATCTTTTAAAATATATTTTATTGATTATGCTATTACAGTTGCCCCATTTCCCCCCATCCTTCCCCTCCACCCTGAACAACCTCTCCCACCCAGATTCCCCCCTTTAGTTCATGTCCATGTGTCTTACATTGTTTAGTTTCTACATTTCCCATGCTATTCTTGCCCTACCCCCATCTATTTTCTACCTACCATCAATGCTACTTATTCTCTGTGCCTTTTGCCCCTCTTCTCTCCTCCCACTTCCCTGTTGCTAACCCTCCATGTGATCTCCATTTCTGTGGTTCTGTTTCTGTTCTAGTTGTTTGCTTAGTTTGTTTTTGTTTTTGTTTTAGGTGTGGTTGTTGATAGTTGTGTTTGTTGTCATTTTACTGTTTATAGTTTTGATCTTCTTTTTTCTAAGATAAGTCCTTTTAACATTTCATATAATAAGGGCTTGCTGCTGATGAATTCCTTTAACTTGACCTTATCTGGGAAACATTTTACCTGCCCTTTCATTCTGAATGATAGCTTTGCTGGATAGAGCAATCTAGGATGTAGGTCCTTGCCTTTCATGACTTGGAATACTTCTTTCCAGCCCCTTCTTGCCTGCAAGGTCTCTTTTGAGAAATCAGCTGACAGTCTGATGGGAGCTCCTTCATTAGGTTACTGTCTCCTTATCTCTTGCTGCTTCTAGATTCTCTCCTTCATTTTACTCTTGGCTAATGTAATTATGATGTGTCTTGGTGTGTTCCTTCGTGGGTCCAACTTTTTTGGGACTCTCTGAGCTTCCTGGACTTTCTGGAAATCTATTTCCTTTACCAGACTGGGGAAGTTCTCCTTCATTATTTGTTCAAATAACTTTTCTACTTGTTGCTCTTCCTCTCCCCCTTCTGGTACCCCTATAACTCGGATGTTGGAATGTTTCAAGATGTCCTGGAGGTTCCTAAGCCTCTCCTTATTTTTTTGAATTCTTGTTTCTTCATTCTTTTCTGACTGAATGTTTCTTTCTTCCTTCTGGTCCACTCCATTGATTTGAGTCCCAGTTTTCTTCCCATCACTATTGGTTCCCTGTGGATTTTCCTTCATTTCACTTAGCATAGCCTTCATTTTTTCACCTAATTTGCGACCAAATTCAACAAATTCTGTGAGCATCCTGATTACCAGTCCTTTGAACTGTGCATCTGATAGGTTGGCTATCTCTTCTTTTGTTCTGGCGCTTTGATATATTCCTTCATTTGGGCCATTTTTTTTTTTGTCTTGACGTGCCTGTTATGTATGAGGGGCAGAGCCTTAGGTGTTCACCAGGGTGGGGCAATACAGTTGCTGGATTGTGACACTGTAAGTGGGGCAGGGGTCAGAGAGAGAACAAAGGCTCTTACCCCACTCTTTGTCAGATTTCAGTCTCTTCTGCCGCTTCCCCCAAGCAAACTGGGCCTTTCTGGTGCTGATTCCAGTGGAGGTGGGCTTGTGTACGTTCTAGGACTCTGTGGGTCTCTCCAACAAACTCCTCTGTGGGGCTGGAAGACTTTCTCCCAGCCCCTCAACCCCACAGGTGTTTTCAATTGTTGTTTTGAGGCTTTATTTCTTGGTGCTGAGACCCTGGGTTGTGCATTCTGTCTCACTCTCTGGTTTCACCTGGTTTAACTGTGTGTGAATGTGGGACCGCCTGGTCAGCCAGCTGCCTTGTGTGCTGTGTCCCACTTCATGATCACCACCTCACTGGGTCTGCCCGTTGCTGCCTTGCGCCCGGGATCTGCCAGCCACTGCCTGCCTGCCCAGGGTCTGCCCACTGTCATCTTGTGCACCCAGGATCTGTCAGTTGCTGCCTTGCTCACTTGGGGTCCACAAGCCACCACTTTTTTTTCTCTATCCCTCCCCACCTGGCTGCCCAACTCTGCTCCTCCTACTGGTCTGAATGAATGTGTCTATTTTAACTCCTTGGTTGTTGGACTCCCATACAGTTCAATTTTTCGTCAGTTCTGGTTGTTATTTTGTTTCTAAATTGTGGTTCTTGTTTTGGTTGTGCAAGGAGGTACAGTGTGTCTACCTATGCCTCCATCTTGGCCAGAAGTCCTTGATGTTTATATCTTTTTGATGGATTGTTCCGTTGAGTATTATGAAGTGTCCTTCCAGCTCTCTTTTTATGGCTTTTGTTTTGAAGTTGATTCCGACTTATATAAATATTGGTACCCTGGTTTTTTTTTCCTGGCAATTTGCTTGGAATATTTTTTTCTAGTCCTTCACTTTCAGTCTGTGTAGGTATTTTGTTCTGAAGTGGTTCTCTTGTAGGCAGCATATGTGTGGGTCATGCTTTCTTATCCATTCAGCTATTCTGTGTCTTTTGATTGGAGCATTTAATCCATTTATGTTTAAGATTATTATTGATAGGTATTTATTCATTGCCATTTTTTTGTACCTCTGATCCTCTTTCTCACTCTTTTTCTTCCTTTTCTTAAAGCAGACCCTCTAGAATCTCTTGCAAAACTGGTTTGGAAGAAGTGTATTCTTTCAGCCTTATTTTATCTGTGAAACTCCTTTTTTGGCCTTCCATTTTAATTGACAGCCTTGCTGGATAGAGTAGTCTTGGTTGCAGGCATTTGCTTTTCATCACTTGAAATATTTTTTGCCATTCCCTTCTGGTTTGTAATGTTTCTGTTGTGAAGTCAGCTGCTTGAGTTATTGCAGCTCCCATGTATGTTACTTCCTGTTTCTCCTTTGCTGACTTTAAGATTCTCTCTTTGTCTTTGAATTTTGCCATTTTAATTATCATGTGTCTTGGAGTAGGCCTCTTTGGGTTACTCTTAACTGGAACCCTCTGTGCTTCTGGTACTTGTGTGGCTTTTTCTCTCATAAAGTTGCTGGTGTTTTCCATCATTACTTTTTCAAACATGTTTTCTATCCCTTGCTCCTCTTCTTCTCCTTCCAGTATCCCTATTATACAAGATTATTTTGTTTCATGTTGCCTGCAGTTCCCTTAACTCCTCTTTGTTTTTTTTTTTTTTTTCAGTCTTTTTCCCTTTTCTTTTTTTTTCTGGGAGATTTTTTCTATCTTGTCCTCCAATCACTGATTTGACCCTCTGTTTCATCTAGCCTGCTTTTGATTCCTTCTACTGTGTTCTTTAGTTCACAAATTGTATTCTTCATTTCCTCTTGGCTTTTGTTGATAGTTTCTATGTCCTTTTTCATGCTGATGTAGTTTTCAGAAAGCCCCTCATAGCTTCCCTGTACTTTTTGGTAATTCTCACTGAGCTCATTGAGCTTCCTCATAACCATTGTTTTGAACTCAATATCTGATAGTTGACTTGCCTTTTTTTAATTTAGCACTCTTTCTGAAGATTCCTCCTTTCCTTTTGATTAGGAGTTGTTTCTTTTTTCTTCCCATTTTAGGGCAGGCTATTTTGGATTGTTTCTGCTTCTTAAACTGATCTTTTCTGACTCCCTGACTTTGTGGTATGATCTGCTATGGTAGACCACCTGTGAGATTCAGTGGTGCAGTCTCCTTTATCTCCTAAACTTGATGCTCATGGGATGCCCTTTATGCCATTTATGTTGGCCCTCTGGATATTATTGGTTTTTATTGTTGTTGGGTCTTTCTTTGGTGGGTCCTTCCCTGCAGCTGGTTGACTGAGGTTCATTCTGCCCACCACATCTTGTATGATGTTGTGCAGGTGCTGCCGGAACAAAACCACAAAGTTAATAGAACAAACCCACATCTGCAAAAATATCTCCTCTCTCCCATAATCCCACTTTGAATAACAAATTAACCAGTATTAATAAGGGTATAAAGAGATTAAGATATTATAAGAAAAGAGAGGAATATACTATAGTATAAAATCTAATGACTTAATATCCACAAACTTACTGGACAAGAAATGGATGTTAAAAATCTATTCAGGAAAGAAAATACCACTAATCATGCAGAAGACCACAGTGGATTTTATCTCAGTAGCCTCTAGTATTTACCACTGTTTTTTTTTCTGGATCTGCCTCTGGTGATATCAGATTTTTACCCTGTCTGACCTTAAGCAGCCTGCTCCAATACTGCCAGGGATCTACTGTAGGTGGCTGTGTCCTTCAGTTGTTAATCTAGTCACTCTTCAGTCTGCAGTCAGGCTTAATCCCCACAGGGTAGGGCAGAGTCTCTCCTTGGGTTGAGTCTATTGTTTTTCCTCAGGCTGCTCCTGCTTGAAGGGGTGGTCTGCCTGAGCATGATGGCAGCTTCATAGGGGAGATGAGTCAACACCAGGATCTTGGTGGCTACTCTCTCAGTTCTCTCTCCAAAGCCTCTATCTCCAGTCTCTCCTCAAGTCTCCCTAATCCACTCTGCTCCCCCTTTGCCAGGGATCTACTGTCAGTAGCTGTCTTCTTCAGTTGCTAATCTGGTCTTTGCACTCAGCAGTCAGGCTTAAACACCATAGAACCAGGGTGGAGTATCTTCTGGGGTTGGGGCTTTTGTTTACCCTCAGACTGCTGCCACTTGGAGGGGAGTGGTCTGCCTGAGCAAGATGGCTGCTGCAGTATGGGGGATGACTCAGCACTGGGATTCTGATGGCTATTCTCTCAGCTTTCTCCCCAAAGTTTCTGTCCCCAGATTCTCCTCAGGCATCTTTAGCCCACCCTGACCCCGACTTTGCCAGAGCCCAGGGTAAGTGGCTGCAAATGAAAATTTGTGGGTTGGACTTTTAACAAGCTGTTTTCATTTCCAGCCCTCTGTCTCTGGCAGAGAGTAACCCTGCCGCTTTTTGCCACCTGTTGTTATATGTATACTTTCTGGGCTCTGGTGCTCTAGGCTGGGGATCCCAGCTTAGGGTTTAGGCCCTACCCTTCTCAGGAGGATACAGCCAGCCACTTAATTAGCCCTCTGATGCTGCCTCCTGTGGGTGCCCAGCCGGCCCTCTGGAGTCTCCACTGCAATTTTTACCAGTCAGTTAGTGCTGAAGATTATTCTTCTGTCTGAGGTTATGAGGCATCTCTCTCGCACTTTTTTGTTCCAGGTAATTTCTCCACAATTTAGTTATAATTCCAGATTGGTCCTGGGAGGAGGTTAGTGTGGTTTCCATACATTCCTCTGCCATCTTGCCCCTTCCTTTTTTTTCTTCCATTCTACTTCTTGCTTGCAAGGTTTTTGAGAAGTCAAATGTGTTTCTTTGTTCCTCTGTAGGTAAGATGTTTTTTTTTCTTCTAGCATTTTTCAAGATTTTTAAAAATAATCTTTGATTTTCTTAAGTTTGAATATGATATGCAGAGATATAGTTGTGTTTTTTTGTTTGTTTTTGTTTTTTTGGTGGGTTTTTTTTGTGTGTGTGTGTGTGTCTGTGTGTGTCTGTGTGTGTAGCCTGCTTCTCTGAGCTTCCTGGAACTGTGGTTTGGCATGACATGATTTGGGGAAATTCTCAGTCATTTATTTTTTCAAGAATTTATGTTCTTTTCTCTCTTTCTTTTTCTGGTATTCCCATTACACATATTTTATATCTTTTTTAGTTGTTTCACAGTCCTTGCACATCCTGTTCTATTTTTTTACTTTTCTTTTTTTAATTTTAATTGTTGTTCGAGTACAGTTTTCTGCCTTTTTAGTCTTCTCTTTGCTTTTTAGTTTTCAAGGATTCTATTGATGTTACTCTAGATCAGAGATTCTTTCCCCAGTCATATCTAGTCTATTAATTAGCTCATCAAAAGCATTCTTCATTAACATTAACAGTGTTTTTTATCTCTAGTGTTTCTTATTTTTCCTCTATGCTTTCCATCTCTCTGCTTACATTGTTCATTTTTTTTTCACATTATCTACTTTATTCATTAGAGTCTTTGGCATATTAATCATAGTTCTTCTATATTCCCAATCTTATTTCAAAAGCCTTGCCAAAACTGGTTCTGATGCTTGGTTTGTGTCTTCAAAGCGTGTGTGCATGTGTGTGTGTGTGTGTGTGTATTTTGCCTTTTGGAATGCCTTGTAATATTTTTATGAGTGCCAGACATAATGTACTAGGTAAAAGGAACTACTGTACATAGGCCTTTAGTAATGTGGTGGTGAGGTATGGGTGTAAGGGAAGGTTTCTATAGTTCTCACATTAAGTCTTAATCTTTTAGTGAGACTGTACCTCTTACCTGTGAACTTTACAAGTGTTTCTCAGTTTTTTTTCTCCTCCCTTTTTTGGAATAAGATTGCTAGAGACAGCTGAAAGGAGCTCTCTTGCCCAAAGTTAAGCCCCCTTCATGGAAGCAGTCTGCAGCCATTGACTGTTTGATAGATACAGGAATACAAAGTCTGCCTTTTTTGCCTCAATGGGGAAATTTTTTGAAGGGCCATGGCAGCTCTAGAGCTCTTTTCAGGATCTGCCAAGGCCTTTGTTATGCCTGTAAGACCATTCACAATTTCCTCGTGCCAATTCTGTTTCTGCCATTCCCTTATGGGAGTTATTTTTGAGAGGAATCCCCAGTAAACCTCTTTCATGCAACCTCTGTCTCAGACTCTGTCTCCAGGAAACCTGACCTATGAGAATGATCCTTTGTCTACTTGATCTGTCAAAGATAGAGGGAGATTCACTAAAAGATTTTTTCCTGCTCCTGTCCTTACCCTGCTTATGTGAAAATTTGGTAAGTTTAATCTAGCAAATGTAAGATACAAATACATAACTTTTGTATGTTTTGGTGAAATTCTATTCAGAAAGTACTGGTTCATGAAACAAATTCATTTTCAATTATGCTCTTTTATCTGCTGTGATACTCTTTGCCCAATTAGTGTTTTGTTTCAAATTGTAATGTTGTACTCCTGATTTTTTATTCTTTGAATCTGGCTAATAGATATTGGCTTAATATTTTGGCCCTTTTGATTTTACATTGTTGTTGCTAAATCAGGGAATTTGTCTCCTAATGTGTTTTAATTATTATTATAATTATTTTAATTGGTATGTCTTGTCTTCTGTTATTTGTGTTTTCTGGTTTTTACCCCTTTTTTCCTTTTGCTTTTTGCAGCTGGTTCTGTGTGTGTACAGTGTGTTTTGCATTCATTCTCAGTGGTCTAGAAGACATGTATCCTGTTTTAAATTCTGCTAATAATTACATTTAAGTTTTCCAGAAGCAATATTTAATCTTTATTTCTATAATCTTCAGATACAACAGGAAAATGCTATATACTGAAGTCTTATATTAAGCAAGAGATTTTGCATAATATTTCCCACTCTCTTCTTTTCCCCATATTTCTGTTTTTGTGTTACTAGTTTTAGATCCAAATAATTGGCACATTTTTACATTATATATTCTAATAAGTTTTGAAAGGTAATGGTGTAATTTATTGCTTCTTGGCCTTTTGGCTAAGATCAAGTGAAAGGTAATGGTGTAATTTTATTTTTCTTTATAGATTTTTGAGATAGTAAATAAAACTTTTCCTATTATTTCTTTTTATTGTAGTAAAATACATTATGTAATAATTTTTTTACATTTAATTTTATAGCCAAATGTTTTGAATTTATTATTATTTTTTTTGGTACAAACTACCAGTTCCCTATACCATCTCTTTTTCCTTCCCTTAAAAAAGTGGAATTCAGGTGTCAGTTCAGTAGGTCTCTCTCTCTGAGCAAAACTTTGAAATGCTAGATATACAATAAAAAAAGAAAAGTATTCCAAACCAGGAAATATGCTGAACTGAGATGTTAGGTTAGCAGATGATAAATATTAATAATTTTCCTTTGACAGTGGTTATTCTCATTTCACATCATTGGTGATAGGGAACTAGTTTCAAATAAGTCCAAGATGGATTGTATAAAATTCCAAAGGGTCACAATACCTGATATCAAACTGTATTACAAGGCCACTGTAATCAAAACAGGGTGGTCCTGGCATAAGAATAGGCACATAGAACAAAGGAACAGGTTAGAGAATCCAGAAATAAACCCAAGTCGCTACGGTCAATTAATATTTGACAAGAGGTGAATAAGAATAAAATGGAGTAAAAATAGCCCCTTCAACAAAAGGTG
>PVIA01019550.1:0-10335 GCA_004024845.1 Tonatia bakeri | reverse complement strand
GATGGTGGCACCTCCTGGACTCTGCCCTTCACTCTGGGGCAGCGCTTGGGGCCCAAGAACTGCAGCCGGCAAAGCCCCAGGCTCAGCTGTAACTGATGAGTCCCCTGGCCCCACGCTTGCCCTCCCAGCCGCTGCTGGACGAGGACCCGAGGAGGAATTACTCAGCCTGGGTTTAACTTCACGAAGGAAATTCCTCCCCATGGCAGCCTTCCCACAAGTCCCCAGCTCCTTGTCCAGGAACTGTCTCCCCGAAGGCACACTCACCTCCCGACAGCGCCGGCAGATGCAGAAAGCCAGACTTGGCTCCCAGCTGGCAGGCAGTGGGTGGCGGGTGGGGCTCGTGCCAGACACACCCCACCAACGCTGCCAACTGTGCATTTCATTCAGTCGTTCAACAAACTTCTATGGGGTGTCTGTTCAGGGCCCGTCGCCGGGCCCTTTTGTGTTGGCTGTAAGGAAAAGTGAATCAGATGATGTGTGTTTAAAAAGCCCAACACCCAGCAAGCATTCATGTGGCTGTCCTTCTCCTTTGAGCACCTACTGTGTGCTCGGCACCAGGCACAGGCCCCGTTTGGCCTGCCAGGGAGACGGGACCACAACAGGACACCAGAGTGAGGAAAAGACGAGCCAGGCGATGGAACCAGCTGGTGCCCATGGGGCGTCGTGTACTGCGGAGCCAGGGGCCGTCCCGTGTTATCTCGGTAGGACTGCCACTCTTCCTGCCGCACAGGGTGGCGAGAGAGGACCACGACTCTCTACCCCAGGGTAGGCACTCGCTTTAACATCTCCCACATTCAGGGAGAAGGAGCAATCACAGAGCACCTACCGAGTCAACTCCCTTCCCTGGGCGGCCAATCCATGTATTCATTCACCAGACGTTTGTTGAGACCGGCCAGAGACCAGGAACTGGGGGCAGAGCAGTGGTGAGAGAAACAAAGCTAAGACTCTGTACTGGTCAGAGCACAGAGTCTGGAGCCAGATGCCTGGGTTCAAGTGCAGCGCCGCCACCCGCCGGCTGTCTGGCCTTGGGCAAGGAACTTGACCACTCTGAGGCTCAGCTTTAGCTTCTGAAAAATTAATAACAGTACCCACCTCATGGGGCTGTGAGGATTCAATACATTTCTCCACGTCCACTGCCAAGCACGGAGCCTGGTGTGTACAAACAGCTCAATACATACCGAGGTTTAAAAAAAAAACAACTCCATTTCTCAAATGAGTAAACCAAGTCTCAGAAGAGTTATGGCACCTGTCCAGCATGAAAAGCTAGTTGAGTTGAAACTTGAATGTAAATATTCAAAGGACTGAGAGGGCCCCTCCTTCAGGGCCCCATGCTCAGTCCATTCCAGCTAGAGGGGTCCAGATCCCAGCCCCCTCCTACCTCCCAGTCACAACTTTTAACCTCGGTCTTCAAGGCCCTACAAGGATACCTTCGTGCAGTGTCCCACGGACCACCCACATACAAATCTCCACTGGGTGCTCACCTCCAGCAGCCCCGCCCCAGGGGTGCCAACACCCCTGAGTCCATGCAGGGCCCGGGTCTGCAATTTAATTAGTGTCCCTGCCGGCTGCTGCACTGGAGTCTAATGCAGCCACCTAAGCCTGGAGCAGGGCTGAGACAGAGCTCATACAGAAGGAGGCCGGTGTGCGGTGCGCTGGCAGCGATGTTTCATTTCACACAGGAGGAAGGGGGTGGGAAGAAAGGAGGAAGGAAGACAGGAAAAAAAGAAAAGAAAGGGAAGGGAAAGGAAGAGGGAAGGGAAGGAGAAAAAAGAAAGAGAGAGAAAGAGGAAGGAAGGAAAAGAAAGAAAAGAAGAGAGAGAGAAAAAAGAAAGAATCTTGTCGGTCTCAAGCTTGCCCAAACTGCGTTCGGGGCCAAACCACAGGGCTCTCATTTCTCCCCCGATTCTTCTGCCAGAGGCAGGAAACACTCTCCCTCGGGGCGCTCAGAAATAGCTGAGTTCAAAAACCAGGCTGGGTGAGAGGATTCCAGGCGAGGGGGAGGGATTTACACCAAAGGGCCCTGTGGAGTCTAGAGGTTCAGTGCTGAGCCACTGGCGCCAGTCGGCCTGGGTTCAAATCCCCACTCTGCCCCTTCCTAGCTGTGTGGACCTGGCCTCCGTTTCTCACTCACAAAGTAGAAACCATAATGGTACCAGGCACGACTACACCCTAGGTATTTACATTTCACCATTGTGACTTGTCTTCTATTTTTGCTGGCTCCCCTCTCTTTCAAGGCCCCCCTATTCTGCTCATTAAGGCAAGCTGCACCCCATACTCCAGGCTTTCTCTCACCCAATTGGCAACCCCAAAAGAAAGTACCTCCCTCCTCCCAGTCCAGCAAAAATCCCAGGCCTACATTTGATTGGCTGAGAGAATGCAGTGCTCTGATTGGTCAGTCCTGGGTCACATGCTCCAACCTAACCCAAACCCCGCACCCACAGAGGAGGAGAATGGATGCTGAGTAGGAATGAATATACATCTGCTATAGGGGCCCACAAGGAATAGAATTTCCGGAGAAGGTGGACTTAACACATGTTGGGCACCTAGTGTGTGCTGTTTTATTTGTGCAATCCTAGTAAGTCCTGACAATCCCTTTTGGAAAGGTTGGGGGGTGGGAGAACCAACCCTGCCAAGGCCACCACCACCCAGAGCCAGCCGCAGCTCTTAGCCTTTCCCTCCATGCCTGCCCTTTCCCAACCTCAACTTCCAGCAGAAGAAAAGTAGTAGGGACTATTTACAGGATGCTGGTCCTAGAATAATAGTTACTCCATTTCCTCTTTTCAAACTCTGACCCCACTACCCCTCCCCACACCTCCCGAGGCTCCCAGAGGTCCAGGCACTTGCCCAGGGTCACACAGCAGAGAGATGGGAGCCTGGCCCCGCCTGAGACCACTTGGGTCCTGGAGGTGAGGCTGGCTCTCACCAATAAGGCCAGGGCAAGGGTGGAGGTGGCTGGTCTCTGAAAGGTGGTCAGGAGACCAGGCTCTAGGGACAAGTGGCCAGGGGTTGAAGCCAGCTCTGCCCCTGAAATCCTGTTGGCCCCAGGCGGGCTGAGTGCCTTGGTTCTCTGGGTCTCACTTGCAAAATGGCCCTAAGCCCAGGAGCTGCCCCCTGGGGTTGCTGAGAAGTTCCCATGAGCTAATGCGGGCCACTGAGACTTACTAAACAGTTGTGCTGCCCGAGGCTGGCCTGCAGCCGGGACTGACTGTGTGATGAGCCCTTAGACCAGGTTAACTCACCTCATCTTCGTGACCGCCTGCGGGGAGGAAGTGCTGTTACTATTACCTCCACTTGCAGAAGAGAAACCGAGGCACAGAGAGAGGTGGCTCGCCCCAGGTTGCACAGCCGGAAGGCGGGAAGGGGAGAAGAGGGGAAGCAGGAGAGTAGCATCCAGGTCAGTCTGGCTCCAGAGCCCAGCTCTCCAGCACTGCCCGGTGCCCTGCACACGCCAAGGCTCGCTGCCGCCACTGTCGCTCTTGCTGTTGGCATCTCCCCAGCTTTCCGGAGTTAGGGTCCCTAAGTTGGGATGTGAGGGAGGCCCAAACTTCTCAATATCCCATCCCAAAGAGCCACCCTGTTGTGACGCTGCTGGGGAAACAGAGGCACGGAGTGGGTGGGTGTGGTGCCCAAGGTTGCACAGCCCTGGGGTCAGCTCTGGGCTTCTCAGGGCAGCCTCACCGCCCAGCCAGCATTTCCTGGACCACCCCACCCCCAACACACACACTCACACACTCACACACACACTCCCCTGTGGGGCAGGGCTGCCTGGCTGCCTCCCTCGGCTCCACGGCTCCACGCTGGCTGAGGGACATTTGTTACTGTGTCAGTTTCGGCTCCCACCCTGATGCGGTGAGGCAGGCAGGGGGCTTCCTGGCGGCTCTGAGGGAGGAATGCGCCCCCCACCCCCCGCCCCATATGGCCTCCATCCCAGCCCCATCTGCTTCCCATTGCCCGACGCGGGGCCGCCCGAGCCCGCCCGCAGGGGTGTGAAGTTTATGTGGCTGGGCCTGGAGCTGGTGGTGACAGGGCCACACACGCTCACACAGACACAAACCGGACACCCCCACCGACCCTGATGTGTGCATGCACACTCATGCACACACACAATATCCACCCTCCCATTCGCCCCCAAATACATCCACATTCTCACACAAGATGCCCCCACCTGAATGAACACAGACACAGCCCAGAGACCCCCAGCTCTCACACAAACATGCACCAGAGCCCCCCAACCAAACGCACACATACACACCCCCCCAATTCACTCCCAGAATGGATCCTCTCCCAAATACCCACTCGCAAGAACAAACCCACACAGCCACACTGGGCCGGCCCACCCACTGCCACAAGGCCCATGCCCTCCCGACAGCAAGCGTCTCCACAAACACACCCCCCCTCACTGCCACACCCAGATACGCACCCGCTGATCCAAATGACAAACACAACGCAGCGACCTCTGCACCGGCCCCGGTCCCAGGGAGGCCACCAGGAGCAGAGTGCTCACTCCTCTCTCCCAGAGCCCTGTTCCCGCCCCCGCCCCTGCATCTCTTGCAGCCCCTGGACCAGCATCTGACAGTTGCTGTCCTCCGCGCCTGTGGCCCACAGCGGGGGCCCCGGGAGCCTGGTGACAGGCAGCCACCGACCAAGGTGTCCAGAGCCTACCAACTTTGGACCTGGACTCTGGGACTCTGTTCCAGAGCTCTCTCTGGAACACC
This sequence comes from Tonatia bakeri, assembly GCA_004024845.1. Classification (NCBI taxonomy): domain Eukaryota; kingdom Metazoa; phylum Chordata; class Mammalia; order Chiroptera; family Phyllostomidae; genus Tonatia; species Tonatia bakeri. The sequence continues at coordinate 5,620 of PVIA01019550.1, read as the reverse complement.
TGGGGGACCCTCGACGGACTCCCCTGGGCTCCTGGGCCGTCCCTAGAGACCTTGGCACGCACCCCCGCCCCCGTACCTCCCCTGTGGAATTCAGGGACCCAGGAACGTGGACTGGGAAAGAAAGGTGCATCTCAGTTTCAGTGACCCCCGAGTGGAATCTGGCATTTCCTGCCCTTGCAGGCAGATGGGGAAACAAACCGCAGGGCAGTCCCTGGACTGTGACTTTGTCCCTCAGAAGTCACAGGCATTTCCATGTCCCTGTACAGTGTCCAGAAATGCATTCATCCTCTTCTCGACTTCAAAATTACCCTGGTTATTAAGCCTACCAGTGGCTGTCGTCATTAAATGCATTAACAAGGAGGTACAGCTGTCACCATATGCGACATCTGATTATTAGATATTTCAATAAATTGGTTTTCTTTTGCACACTTTATACATATAAATCCAAATTTGTAAACATAACAGGAGTCCGTGGCACAACAGCTGACGAGCCCCTGGACTAACCCAGGCACCACGTTATTTCACACATTACTGTTTTTACACTTTTTCGTGGCAAGGACCACAGTGGGAGTGGGTAGCTTGACCAGGGACCACACAGCTCGGCTGAGTGGGGATTTGAATCCAGGCAGACTGGCTCACCCTGGAGCTTTATACTATCTTGTCTGTGAAAAAGCCAGGGCTCATGCCCCACCCCCAGGAAGAGGATCCCAGGGTCTAGGAGGCCCCACCACATCCACCACCCAGCCCCGGGGACCCTGGGAACCTCCGGCCAGCCCAGGGAGGATCCAGCCTGCGGCCCCAGCCAGGAGGGAGCCACGCTGTGATTACAATGTGAGAGTTTTCTCACATGTGCCAGTACCTTGCAGGGCAGGCTCCCAGCTCCCAGGCTTGCCTGCCCCTCGGGGGCTGCTGCAGCCAAACCTAATCAGCCTCTCTCTGCAGGGCCCTGGAGCCCTCTGTCCCCTGTCCCTCTATTCGCCTGACCCTTGTCTGTCTGTCTTTAGCTTGAGAGCCCTGTTCCCTACAAGCCAGAAATGGAGTCACCAGAGAAAAGGAGGATGCCTTTGTCCTATTTACCGCCTGGCCAGCTCTGTTCACTCGTGCACACATTCCTTAGCCATTTATTGAGTACCTACTGTGTGCCAGGCAGGAAGCAGAGGCTACAGCTGTGAACAAAGCCCCCGTCCTCATTGAGCGTGCGGGCAGGTGGAGGACACAGAAAAGAAACAAGAGAACAAAAAGGTATAAAAATGAGATGTTAATCAGGGCCAGGGGCACAACGAGAAGGGTCTGGGTGGGGGGTATCTGGATGGTGGGGACCTCTGAGGAGAGGCAGGAGGAAATGAGGGAAAGTGCTGTGGGACACGGCAGAAGGAGAAGCTGTGCACACGGAAGGAAAAGCAAGTCCGAGGTCTGACTGCCTGAGCTCTGCTTCCTGCCTTCCTGGAGTTTGGAGGGGAAAGTGAGCTCCCGCATTCCAAGGCCACCCGCCTTCCCTTCTTCCTTCCACCCTCCCAACTGTCCCTCCCTCTCACTCCTTCCAGCCCAGGGGCCCGGTGCTCCTCACACAAGCATCTGTGAGACCCGTGTTTCCCTTTTTCGAGGGGTTCCCTCTATTGTCCCCATTGGAAGGGCGGTCCTGCTCCCTGCTCTTCCCCCAGCCCTGGGCCCAGTGCCTGGGCTGTGCCCACTAGGCAGATGGGAAAACTGACTTCAGCCTCCTCACACCAAGTTCCTGGGGTTGGGCGCTCAGCCCTGGTGGACTCCTGGTCGTGGGCCCATGCCCTTGACCTGAAGGCCCCCACTTTCAGGATGCCCTGATTTCAAGCCTGGCTTAGGTCGTACCCCAGGTGGTGGGGACACAGCCCAGACGTAGCCCCTCTCCCGAATGTCTCAGCCTCTACTTGGGGCTGTTGAAATCAGAATATGAATCGTACCCACCAATGTCTCGCTTTGTCGTGGGCTTCCGGTGCGCGGGCCACCAGCACACCTATCAGCTCACTTAACCCCCTCGCCCACCGGAGGAGGGTTGGCCCCATTTTATGGAGGAAGCCGTCGAGGCACAGAGAAGCAGTGCTCCTGGAAGGGAGTGCGACGGGGTGGTAATGAGCAGGGCCGGCTGCACGGCGCTTCCTGCTCCTCCACCTGCCCGCGGTCAGAGCGGGGGAGGTAGAGGGGGGGCGGTGCGCGGGGGTGGCGGCGGAGAGCCCGGCTCACGTTTCCGCCCAGCCCGCAGCCCCCTCCGCCTCTGGCCGCCGCCGCTGCTGGCGGCCCCCTCATTAAGGCGCCTTGCCTTCCACCTCCGAATTTTCCACGCAGGGTTAGCCTGGCGACGCGCTGTCTGCGGGCCCCATAAAGGCCGCCGTGTGCTGCATTCGTCTCGCTGGGGGCCTGCGGGGGAGGGGCGGCGGCCTGGAGGGGCGCCCGGCCCGCGAGGGGGGCAGCACCCGCTGAGGCCCGGCCTGCTCCTTGCAGACAGGGCCCCCTTCCCGGGACGCAGCCTGGAGAATTCCACATTCATAAACATACATTTAAAAAAACAAAACAAAAACACCAGCCGGCATTTATTGAGCTCTTCTAAAAGTGCCAAGAGAGCTTCAGAACGGCCAGTCCCATGAGACCCCCCTTGCAAACTCAGTGTGGGAAAGGCTTCTCTGAGCTCCACTTTGCAGGAGAGGAAACCAGGCTCAGCGAGCTGAAATAAATTGTCCACAGCCACACAGGAGGGGTGGGGTCATTAAAATAAGTCTGAGCACAGCTCAGGATTCTCTATGGCGTACCTACTGTGTGCCAGGTACTGCCCTGGAGACAGGGATGTGGCAGTGAACAGAACACAACTCCCTACCGGCTTGTGGCTGCCAGTGCAGTGGGGGAGCCAGACATGGGCAAATAAACACCTAAAATAAAGTGTCAGAAACACAAAATAAAGTGTGGGGAAACGTAAAGCAGGGGAGGGGGTTGGGGAGTGACAGCGTGGGCAGGGCTCTGAGAGAGGGGTGGGGAGGGTACGAAATCATCCGTGGGAGGGTGGGAAAGTTCTCTCCGACTGGAGCCACGGGGACATCTAAAGGAAGGCTGTTCCAGCCCCCGCCGGCAGCTCAGCTGGTTAGAGCGTCCAACCTCTTGATACACCAAAGCTGTGAGTTCCGTCTCCCATCAGGGCACCTACAAAAATCAGCCGATGAATGAACGCATGAATAAGGGGAACAACAAATCCATGGTTCTCTCTCTTAAATCAATCCACCAAGAAAAAATATTTAAAAAGTAAATACATAAAGGAAGGCTGTTCCAGGCAGGAGAAACAGCGTGAACTAAGGCCCTGACGCCCGAGCGTTCTTTGCTAGCCTTCTTGATCACTTACTGCAGAACCTTTCATGCGTCACTTTACCCACTCCTCCCAACTGCTCTGCCAGTGCCGGACTCTGTATAATTCCCCTTTCCAGTTGAGAAACTTGAGACCCAGAGAGGTGAAGAGGCATGTCCAAAGTCCCTCAGCAGGTCTGTATCTAAGCCAGGTTTCGAACCAGGGTCTCTTGCATTCATAATGACATGATACATTGATGTGACATGGGCAAGGCCTGGGCTCCTTTCCCATCTTTCAGCACAGCGACTGGCCAGGTCAGCGGGGGGTGGGGGAGGGGACAGAAGGGAGGAAGAACGTCAGATGGATGCCCAGCCCGCACCCATGAGCCGTGAGCTTCCTCCTGGTGGCTCATCGTTATGTGAAGATGCATGCAATAAAAATGTCTAACTTTTTTCAGCCTTTACTCTCTGCCTTTGCATGCATCCGTGTATCCAGCCCTATATCAACCACTTTACAGATGGAGAAACTGGGACGCAGGTGGAAGTACCCTTGCCCAAGCGGCAGAGCTGGGATTGGACCCTAACACTTGCACTCTAAACCACATCCAGGCAAGTACAGTGATGAAAATGACAGTGACAATACTCCAACCAGTGTTTCCAGTCTGGGAGGAGCTACTTAGTTTTCCCCATCAGCTGCGTGAGGAAGCTGAAGCTTCAGGAGGAGCAGCAAAAGGCAAAAGTAGAATTCTCCTTGATTAGACGATGTTTCTCTCTCCACACCCCCAGCTGCAGCCCCCTGGGCCAGACAGGCAGGGCCTGGAGCCCGAAATGGAAGATCGGGAGAAACGCAAAGCCCTCTTAAACATCAGTAGGAGCATTGATTAGCCCAACAGGAAAATGGGCAAAGAAAATGATCGAAAAGAAATCCCTACAGATTAGGAGAAACTGTCTGCAAATAGACATAGCTGGTAAAGAACTTGGATCCAGCATATATAAAGAACTCTCAAAATTCAATAATAAGTTAATTAAGAAACGGACAAAAGATTTTTATATTGTATATCCTCACTAATTAACATATATGGCTTGTGAGTAAGCACATGAAGAGTGTCCGACATCATGAATTGTCAGGGAAAACGAAAACTGCCACGAGATCCACTAACCGCCCAGTAGCACAGCTAAGATCGATAACGCTGGCCATACCAAGAACGTTGGCCAGAACGTGGAGGAAGAAGCCACTGGAACTCTACGCACCCCTGGCCGGAAGGAGAAATGGTGCAGCCACTTTGGAAAACAGTTTGACAGCTTCTTACCATCCATCCAATGCAGCAACTACACTCCTTTGTATTTACCCAAGAGAAATGAGAACACGTGCCCCCACACACAGAGAGTTCCTATGTCCATGAACGGTTACAGAAGCTTCGTCTGGAACTGCCAAAAGCCGGAAAAGACCCAGGGTGCATCAGAGGTGAATGACAGGTCCACACATGGTACATCCATACAACGGAAGGTCACCCAGCAGTAAAAACGAACACACTGTTGGTACGCACTGCAACGAGAATGAATCCCAAAGTAATCGTGCTGAGGGAAAGAAGCCAGATCAAAAAAGAACAGACCATATGATTCCATTGACATATTTTCTAGAAAACGCACATTGGTCAATAGTGACAGAAAGCAGTCATTGGTTGCGGGGTGGGAGGGCAGTGAGGAGGGAGAGGGAATCACAAAGAGGAGGCATAAGGAAGTTTGGGGGAAGGTGGGTGTTTTCACTGTCCTCATCGTGCGAGCTTCGCAGGTGTGCGAGTACATGTGTCAACGCTTACCAGGCTTTGATCTTTATACATGGCAGTTCATCGTATGTCAATTACACCCTGAGAAAGCTGGTGAACACACGTGCGTGCACCTGAGCGCACACACAGTGAGATACCACTGTTCACCTCTTAGGATGGCGAACATAAAAACCGAAACTGAGGACACCAAGAGCTGACCGAGAAGTGGAGCAGCCGGAACTCCCTCGGACATTTCTGGTGAGGATGCAAAACAGCACGGAGCTCCAGAAAACCATGAGGCAGTTTTTTTTTGTTTTTTTTTTTTATCAAGGTCAATGCATACTTACTATGCAACCCAGCAGTCTCATCTTAGGTATTTACCCAAAACGAAATCAAACTGCCCTGACTGGTATGGCTCAGTTGCTTGGGTGTCATCCCTCAAAGAGAAAGGTTGCAGGTTCGATTCCAGGTCAGGGCACATGCCTGGGTTGTGGGTTTGGTCCCCAGCTGGGTGTATGCAAGAGGCAATCAATCGATGCTTCTGTCCCTCT
>PVIA01019549.1:0-10329 GCA_004024845.1 Tonatia bakeri | reverse complement strand
GGGGGGGGGGGGGGGGGTTCCCTGCTCCCTCCCGCCTGCGGGTGCCTCTCCTCCGGGTGGGCGGCAGTCGGTGGGTGGCAGGGAGCCCTGCAAGCAGAAGTCGGAGCGCAGGGCAGCTCCAGAGGGATGCAGGCGAGTGTGGGAGGGAAACCTAGACTAGTCCCTTACGAAAACAGCTCATCCCAATTCTGCCAAGCCTCGGACCCACAGGTGTCCCCGCTCCCAAGCATCAGAGGTTCCCGGACGCGCAAGACCTGGGGCAGAGCGTTCTACCAGCCCTGGCCACCGGCTTCTGCCCTCCGTCCGGATCCCGGGGGGCGGGTGCAGGGCGCGGCGGGGCCTCGTCCCCCGCCCACCTTGGGCGGCGCGGAAGCGGAGCCAGACTTGCGTGCGCCCCCCGACGGCGCCGGGGCGGAGCGGGCTGGGCGAAGTGATAAGAGCCGGGAGGCCGAGACCGCCCACCGCAGCGGAACCGAGCCTGAGCTTTCGCGGGCGCTGGGCGTAGAACCCCAGAGCGGAGCCGAAGCCGGGGAAGGCAGGTAAGGCCGGGGCATTCCGTGGGCAACTTCCTGCACAGGCAGGCGTCCTGCGTATGTTCGGGGCTTGCCGCTCGCGCCGTGGGGCCCGAAGGTAACAGCCGAGGGGCGCAGAGCTGGGACGGGCGCCGCCAGGAGGTATCGCGTCCCTCGGACGACAAGGTCTCCAAAAGTCGTTCACAGCGCGGGTGCTCAGCGCGCCCCGACAGACAGTGTCATTGGAGACCTTCAGGCGATCGCTGTCAGAGAGATGTGTGCACCATGGGGGATACAGGGTTGATGCGCTCCCCCCCCCGGGGCCCCTGGCCCGGGCCCCGCAGGGGGAGCGCCTGTCCCACGGCCGCGCCGGGCTCCAGGGGTCGCGCAAAGGGGCCGCTTCCCTGCACCGCCAGCACTGGGGGTCTCAGCTGTGGCGACTGACTCCTGCGTGGTGAACCGGACGCGATACAGGGTGAAGGGGACCTGGGCAGAGCCGCCCCCCACCCCCATCCTATCCGGGTAGTTTTCTCAGCCAGTGCTCCATCCAGCAGGGTTTCATCTCTGATGCCGAAGGTGAGAACGGCGCGGAGCTTCAGGCTCTGTGCTTCCGGGACAAACGGGACAGAGAAGCAAACCACCGCTATGGGCCGGCCGTGTTTTTCTAAGAGACCGCAGTTTTCTTTCTTTACCCAAACCTGGCCTCTGAGGCCGCTGCTCCAGGGGTGTGTCAGCTCACCCCAACTGCTGGGCGTGGGCTTCTCGGCCGGTGGCCAGAGGGGGATGCAAGGGCCCTCCTCAGAACAAGAAAGCTGGAATTTGCTGCCTCTGCATCTCCACCCCAGCAGACTGCACCCATGGCGGGCCGGGCTCACCTGCTCCACCGAGCACACAGCCCCTCAGCTTGTTTTTGGTGCATCTCAGGAAGGTGCAGTTGGGTCCGCAGAGGTGAAGGGGCCATGGAGAGTTGGTGCATAAAATAACTTAGGTTGTGAGTTTTCATTTGAACTTGGACACAGTGGGAAATTTGCCCACTAAGCTGCCATCCTGTTATGCTTCTGCTTCAACCTCTGCACGTGTGTGTGTGCGTGAGCATGTGTGCACAAGTACTTGTGCCTGCACCCGTGTGTGAGCTGTTGAAACCATGCTGGAGGGTCAAATGCCGGAAGTCAAATTTGAAACTGCTTTCAGACCCGAGGGCCCGGCTTGCTCATGGCTGTTACTGTGGAATTTCCTCTGCCCCTGCTGAGGACACTGCCCACAGTTTATGGCAGGGACCTGGAAATGAGTTCCCTGGCACCTGTGTGAAGTGTAGGAGCTGGCCGTCCCTCGGGTGAATCCTGACACGAGGCTCTCACCTATGCCCACTCTGCCAGGTGACGCTGGTGAGCCACCAGGCCACAGCTGCATGTGGATCATGTGTACATTTCTTCAAGAAGCTGTTTTGATTGTTTTGTGAACTTTTCATTGCTGTGGCTGACTTTGATTATAGTGGAATGAATAGGTGGACCCTCTTGTAAAGACTTACTATCGGGTGCTATTCGAAGACGGTAAATTACTCCCTGCCGTGTGGGGTATGGCAGCGGTAACCGTTTGCATTATTGTTAAAAGCAAAATTAGAGATTACACCAGCGCTGCACTTTCACTGGACGAGAGAGGAGAGCCAGGGGGAGGGGGCAAAGCAGATGTCTGTCCCGGGTTTCCACAGTCTCCCGCAGCCTTCAGGGGAAATAACTCATATGTCGTCCTCAGTCCTGGCCATGCCATCTCAGCTGCTTGGAATGTATTTGTTCTGCCTCAAAGAAAGAAATATAAATGCCTTGGGCCTCTGCTCTTGCCACCGGGTGCATCTGTAGTTCTGGCTACTAACTCATTGCATTCCTGTGTATGTTTATTTTTCATGCTGGCTGAAAACCAAGAGGGAAGAAGTGCAGAATCCTAGCTTCCATCCAGTCTGCCCATGAGCAGAAGCAAATGCCCAGTGGGACTGATGCCTTCCGTGGTGGCCCCAGCTAAGGAGCCCAATGCCACGTGCCCAAAGGCGGTGGAACTTGTTTTGGTCAAGGAGCAGAATGGGGTGCAGCTCACAAACTCCACCCTCGTCAGCTCCCCACAGACCCCCGTGGAGACCCAGGAACGGGAGACATGGAGCAAGAAGATAGACTTCCTCCTCTCAGTGATCGGCTTTGCCGTGGACCTGGCCAATGTCTGGAGATTTCCTTACCTGTGCTACAAAAACGGCGGGGGTGAGTCCCCACACACCCTCCCTGCGCACTGCTGCTGGGCTAGAGACAGGGCAATGGAGGCAGGCTTTTGAGAAACGGGCACTCTCCGGCAACACAGCATGGCTTTGTAACTGAGCACTAGCCAGGCACAGATTCCCCACGTGTGTGTCACAGACCACAGAGGTAGAGTTCAGACCACTCTCACCCTGCCTGGACTTCACAGTTGAGGACAGTGAGGCCAGGAGAGCAAGAAGCAAAAGTTAGCACTTGGAGGCACCATGGCTCTGTCTTCTGTTTCCGAAGGTGTTTTTCACTTTGGAAAGAAAAGACCCACACAGAAGGGTAGCTTTGGCTGGCTAAAAACAGTCTTTACAAAGGGGGACCCTTGAGCGCAGATGCCCTGTAAGTGTGCCCTTCCCCTGCCCCTGCTCCTACTACTCCTGCACTCAGCCAGTCCTAAAACCATGACTGTCTCAGGACTCAGGCAGAGAATTAGGTGAGATGAAGGGGAGCATCACCCCAAAAATTAGAGCTGAGAATCCAGGTAAGTTGAAGCTCATGCCCACCCTCCTGGTGCCTCCCTCTCCCTGATAGCATCGCTGAATCACTGGCCGCACCACAACATACAGAAGGGGGCGAATGGGAAGATAGTCCTGAGGAGGGCCTCCTAGCATGCCTGTGGGTAGGTTGGCATTACTCTGCCCAGATCAGGGGAGAAGACTGAGGCCTCAGTGGTGCAGTAGGACAGACAATCGTGGGGCCTGCCTGCCTCCCTCCCCATTCCAGGAAGAGAGCCATGGCAAAGCTCCCTCTCATTTGAGGCAGAGCTTTAGGAAGCAGAGCCCTGGGGCCCTGAACTTTGTGTTCGGGACAGGATGCAGCTCCAAGAGGAACGAGGCACTTCCCTGGAGGGACCACAGCCCCCGGTCAAGGCAGGTTTCAAATGTTGGGACCTGGAATTGATGAGAAAATCCACGCAGGGTCAGAGGTGGCCCATAGATCCCACAAGAGTCACAACTCGAGAGGGGCAGACATTTCACAGAGGAGCAAGAGGAGGCAAAGGAAGGGAAGGAGCCACAGTGAAGATTGGGTTGCATCTGCTGTCCTCTCAGGGGCTTCCCCCATAACCTGGGGCTGGGACATTGGCAGTTCAGTAGGGATGGGCTTGCTTTGAAAGCTTTACAGGGGTTCGGGGCACTGATGACAGTGGGGCTAGGCATGGAGGAAGGAGACTCACCCAGCCCGCCCATGGCTTCCATCTAGAAGGGGGCCAGGCAGGGAGCTTCAGGAGAAACAAGGACAGGGATTGGGGTCAGAGCCTAAACACATGTGGTCGAGGGAGATAGCTGAGCCTTTGAAACCCTCAGTGACAGTGTTCTCATGCCCCACAGGTGCCTTCCTGGTCCCCTACCTGCTCTTCATGGTCATTGCAGGGATGCCACTTTTCTACATGGAGCTGGCCCTCGGGCAGTTCAACAGGGAGGGCGCTGCTGGAGTCTGGAAGATCTGTCCCATACTCAAAGGTAACGGTAGGGACACCTCCTCACACCTCGCATGGCACAGACCAAGGCTGCAGCTCCAGAGCTGTTGAAGCAAGCCCCCCCCCCCAAGTCCTGTGCATTCCCTCCTGCTCTGCTAGGTGTCTACACACATGAACGCACCATTCGAAGTTTGGTCCTACTCTAAAGATCTGTAATGACCAAGAATTTGAAAGTGTATTTCCTTCCTTCCAGATGAAGCCACCTGTAATTAAATTCATTAGTGGTGTTATTTTGTCCAGTGTCAAAATGATAAAAAAGATAAAACCTCTGTCCATCAGTCAGCTACCAATCACCTGTTTGTCTATCATCTACATATCTATCCATCAATCTATCTATCATCTATCTATCTGTCATGTGTATATCATCCATCCATCAACTGTCATCTATCAACCATCTATCATCTATCTACCCACCTACTTATTTATCATGTATGTACACCTATCATCTATTACATGTCAACCAAGCAGAAAGAAAATCAGGAGGCTTTGGCTAGAAATAAAGGATAAAGATTTATTCAAGGGTCTTAAGGTTTACATTTCAGAAACACAACTAGGCAATACCCAGAGTGTTCCAAAGAAGGAGGAAAAGCTGAGGGTTATTTTAGAAAGTTATACTCTTGAGAAGAATCAGTCCTGCATTCTTGGCTTCTAGATTGGTCTGAGATAGTAACCCTGTAGATGACCAGTGGTCTGGATACCGGATGTTGGGTGGTCTGGACACCTTCCCCTTGCCCTTCAGGGGCAGTCAGGGTTATTAGGAGGTTCCATGTATATCTGGGCATTGATTCAAGATGAGAAAGTTCAAAAGCTTAAGTTCCCAGGCTACTTAAAACAAGAACAGAATTGTTTCCTCATGCCTCAAGCTACTTGACTTTACTAATTTAGCAGTTCAACAATCTACCTACCTATCTATATCTATCTGTCTATCTGTCTATCAGAACTACCTATTATCTATAACCTACCTGACTGTCTAGTGACTCATGGAACCTTCCAGGCTGCTACTGAGATGCCACAGCACCATGAAGGAAACACACCTCGTGCTGAGCACAGGTGACAAAGCTCCCCATGGTCACCCAGCTCCATCCTCCTGAGAGCCCCAAGGAGGGCACACACTGTCTTGTCTCCTTCTTGGAGAGGCAGGCACTGAAATAGAGGGCTTGAGTCACTGGCTCTTGTCAGCTTGTTAGGGGCAGGGTGGGATTCAATCCTAGACCTGTCTGACCCCCTACTGGGCCAGCAGGAGGTGATGGCTCAGGAGGATTTGGGGTTATTTTCTCAACAAGAGGGGAGAAGGTGGTTCAAACAGCTGGTTTAATTAAGAAAATGGCTCTTTAAAGCTTGGGCTTTGGAATCTCTCAGACGTTCTTAACAAGTTGGTGTTTGAGGAGAGCAGAAGCCTCAGGGTGTCTCCAAGACTGTCGTGTGGGGGTCAGAGGGTGTGTGCTCAGACAGAAACTGATCTGGCCTCAGGAGCGAGGTCCTCGCACGGCTGCTGGGGTCAGTGGTCTCCGTGGAAGTCGCTGTCACAACAGAAATACTGAGACGGGCCGACTGTGACACCACCTCCACGCACTGTGTGTTATTCTTGCCTAATGGTCTGCTGGGTGAATCCGGAGATGTTAGCAATTTTTTCTGAGGCTAAATAATTCATAGAGCCACCCTAAAGTAGAACTACAGAGTAAGTCTCAGACACCTCTGGGTTCAGGTGCCAGGTGCTGGGTGTTCCTTTGTGCAATTTGCACACAGAAGTCAAAGCTCAGAGGAATTGCCTGAGACTTGCCTCCAGCACCATCGTTAGTTCCCCAGTGGAGAAATATGCAGGTACCTGAAGACACCAGGCACTTCTTAGTGACAGGTGCAGGTATTGACCTGGACATTTCATCATCTGTGTACTGGCACAACGTTGGAGCCATTGAAGGCAGTAAACCCAAGTTCACAGACAGGACACAAATGAGTTAATCGTGTTCTCCAAGGCTCTGCTGGGCAGTGCTAACATGTCACGCGGTCATGCACGGCAATGAGCTTTCGCTGTGGTCAGTATTTACAGAGCATTAAAGCACCGAGTCGGAAATTAAGCACATCTATCCTCAAGTAACCATCTGGGGAAGTGTTGAGGGAGGATGCCTCCAGCTGTGTTGCAGCCTGTGGTGATACGAGTTTGCATCTCTGGGTTTCCAAGAGGCACGTCTTTCCAGTCTAAAGTATGTCTGCCAGAAGTTTTTTTACGTGACACGACTCTGTGCCCCACCTCCCACCAGGGAGTCTAACCCTGAATCAAAGCAAATCTGCCTCTTTCCTGAGCACCCCATGGCTGGGTGGGGGACTGCAGAAGAGGAAATGGGTCGTGGCCCCATGGGGCTGGAGACCAGCAGGTGAACGCTGGTTTCCAGCTGTTTCCTGCCACACAGAGTTTTCTCCAGCAAAGCTGCCAAAGTGAGTTGTGATGTTGCAGCTAATAAAATGTCAGATGCTTTCCAAGGATTTCAGTGCTACTTAATCCTAATGAACTAGAGTCAGGACAGGAAATATGACTGTCGGCACCCCATTCTACGGAAGCTCAGACCACAGATATTGCCACATCTCAGCAACATCAGAACCTGGTGGAGAAGTAGATGTCACGCATGTCCGTAACTGACTCCGAGTCCCAGCCTCATAGTCATGTTCTGGCAGCTCACTTCAGCTTCTGTCCAGTTCTGGAAACTTGTCTGTGTGGAAGGCTGAGCTGGGGCCGAGTGAGGCCACAGCGAGAAGTGCTGTGTGACCCCACGGGCGGAACCTCAGTGGGAGTCTGGCCACTCACCTCGTAACCCAGGATTGAGGGAATTGCAAACCACAGAAGGTCAGCTGTTGAGCTGGGAATCTGTGTGGTTAACACAGGGCTGTGCTCATCGAGGATATAAACGAATCAGCACAAGAACACTAGACTTTCCTCTTTACAGAAGAGATCCTTGAATTGTTTAATGCCAACCTAGCTGCAACACCCAACAGATGCTTTTCTACTTGTTCAGGCTCTATCTTATCCATACGATTCCCATTTGATGGGAGGTGGTCATTTCTCCTTAAATTGGGTGAGGCAAATGATGCTTTTCTGGATACTCTGACACACATGCCTTCTTTTTCCTTCGTCTTTAAAAAAAATCAATTAATAAAATTGCCTGTATTGTCATGTGTCATTCATTACATACAGGTAACACATGGTAAATAACATCAGTTGAAATACCCCAAATAACCATTATAGAGCTAACAGGTTATCTAGTCTTTCAGAGGATGATCAGCATGTCCGGGCCTTATGAAATCTTTCTCCTGTGTTTGGAGCTGAGCTCTTGGACAGCCCATGTCCCCCTGCCTTTCTGCCCTTACCTGGGAGCTGCTCCCTGCATGTGATTGGCACTGAGCTGCACCCAAGAAAGTCAGATAGTAAGTCCACAGTGAGGATGAGCTGCTTCAGTGGCTGCGCCTCATCCTCAGTTCCCTGTACCATCTGTCCAGAGTCCCGCAGGGTGGGCGTGCGGCTGGAGAGGCTGCAGGTGACCTTCAGCACCCAAATGTGCCATCCCAGCATCCTAGAGGGAGGAGGCTCAGAACTACCTTACTCTCCCCACTTCCTCTCTGTCCCCCTCTCTGTCATATGAGCACACATGCACACGCACACACTTGCATGCACGCACACACACACACCAAGTAAATAATAAAGACACCCAAATTGACAGAGGAGGAATTCTCTCCAATTTACTTCAAAAAAACCTGCTGATGAGTCTCAAAGAGTGGAAAGCTGCTCTACCAGGGAGCCTTTCTGCAGCTGGTATTCTTGGAATTAGTATTTGCTTATGACACTCTCATTGAAGCCAGCTTTTGTGGACACTTTGGAGCGAGCTGGCTTTGGGGGATAGTAGAGAAGGGTAACTGTCATGCTCTCTCAAGACCGAAGGAGGCAGGTTGTTTGGCTAATTGCTAAAGACACCCTCATTTCACATATGCTCTGGAAACACTGCCAACCTATTGAATATAAAACAATTTATGGTATTTTGTGGTCAGTAATACTTTAGTGTGATGTATCAAACTCTTCCTCTTTCTGGAAAAAAAATTAAGGTGGCTTAAAATAAAATGGAATGCACTCAAGGTTAATATAAAAATACTAAGAAAAATAGAAATTTAGGAAAATTGACATTAAGAACTGTGATTAAAATTCACATTTAGCCCTGAGCTTCCTGGAAGTCAGACAGTAGAGGAACACGGTTTCATTGGAAGTATGAAAGGAAACTGAACCTGCCACCTCCTTAGCAGAGACAGTTTCTCGTGGCAAGAAATGATGAAAAAAAGTGTATCTATTGTGGCTTCATTCAGATGATGTGATGATGTAATGAACAGTGATAAACAAAATGTGGATTTCATGTGGCTGGGCCTTAAGAGACACTGAAGAGGAACTTGGTGAAAGTCGGGGTGGTGAGAGGCCACACTTCCACGCCCAGGCCTGTGGCTCTCTATGGCTCTGCTGTCCTGAAGGACAGGACTTGTGGTGACTAAGCAAACTGCTGACACCAGCAACCACCTTCCTAGGGAGTCGTTTCCATCACTCCGGCATTTCTGGCACCTGGACAGCAACCCAAGAGACATGGTGCTCTCAGGTGAGGCAGAGCTCCAGTGCTAGGGTGACGTGTCACCCACGGGGCAAGCCCACGTGCTCCTGTGGTGCCCTTCTCACTCTGTTGTGAAGGTCGAGAAACCCGGCCTGCCCAGATGAAGAGCTGTCCACATAGCGGTGGGCACAGGACCGAAAGCAGAGTCAGCACTTCCTTCAGGTACTGGGTCTGGATCTGCTTTAGTGTTCGAGCAGAGCTCCTTTGAGTTCCCAAAGCTTCAAGCTGAGGATTTAGTATGCAAAGTTTCAACCTTAAATGAATTTCAAGTCCTACATCCACAGCAGTCCACTGCCAGGAAAAACCTCCTGTGATGTGCTTCATGACAATGTGCCTTCCTGAGCACATGGCTTCCCCAGCCAACAGGAGGAAGCCTTCTAGCCACCAGGCCCGTCTGCCCACCAGTCAGGATGACACAACTCCAAAAGCTGCTCACCATTCTCTTGTGCCTCATAACTGATCCCAAACTCCAGGTTCCGTGATCCTGGAAAGGATGCTCTGTAAGGCTCTGGGTGACCCTAGGAGACTCTGGATAGTCATGTATGCCCCTGGCAGACCCTAGATGGTCACACATGGTCCTGGGTGAACTTGGGTAGTCCTAGGTAGCTATGAATGAAACTTGATGACTCTGTTTGCCCTGAGTAGTCTTGAGTAGCTATGGGTAGCCACGAATGACTCTGGATGGCCCTGAATTAGCCATAGTGGGCCAGGTGGTCTTGGATGCCCTTGGTGGTCCTAGATGAGCCTGGGTAGCTGTGGTTGGCTATGGAGGACCCTAGTCGTTCCTTAGTGACTACTGGTCACTGTGGATGGCTCTAGGTGTCCCTGGATGGCTCTGGGAATCACTGAGTATTCCTGGATGACCCTGGATAGCCTTTGATGACCCTATTGTCATGGATGGCCCTGAATGTTTCTGGGTGACCCTGAGTGGTTTGAAATGGCATTTGTTGATATTTGGTGATGTTTTGTATCTCTGAGTGTCCCTAGATGATCCAGGGTGGCCATAGGTGGCCATGGATAACAGTAGGTGATTCTGATGGTTTTGTAGGGCCTGTTGGTGCTAAATAACTCTGGGTATGATTGCCCAGGGTGACCCGGAGTGGCTCTAGATGACCTTGGGTGAGCCTGGATGATCCTGTTTGATCCTGAGTGGCTGTAGGTAGCCATGGATGGCCCTTGGTTACCCTGTATGTCTGTGAGTGACATGGTTCTACCATTGCCACGTCCTCTTCCAACCATGTTGTCTGACAAGGTCCAGGATGTGGAAAGAAGGAATTCAAGGAATCCATCTTCCTGGAAGAGAACGTGGCATACAAAAGGGGGGCGGTAATTTTCCTGGGATTGCTCTTAATAATTCCTTGTTGATATTATTCATGGTCTTGCTTTGCATCCTGATTCACATAAGAATAGGCCAT
>PVIA01019548.1:0-10343 GCA_004024845.1 Tonatia bakeri | reverse complement strand
GAGGAGAAGCTTAGGGACCTCCAGGACACCTTTAAATGTTCCAACATCCGAATTATAGGTTTACCAGAAGGGGAAGAGGAAGAGGAAGATATTGAAAACTTATTTGAAAACATAATGAAGGAGAACTTCCCCATTCTGGCAAAGGAAATAGACTTCCAGGAAGTCCAGGAAGCTCAGAGAGTCCCAAAGAAGGTGGACCTAAGGAGGAACACACCAAGGCACATCATAATTACATTAGCCAAGGTAAAAATGAAGGAGAAAATCCTAGAAGCAGCAAGAGATAAGAGGACAGTCACCTACAAAGGAGTTCCCATCAGACTGTCAGCTGATTTCTCAAAAGAGACTTTACAGGCAAGAAGGGGCTGGCAAGAAGTATTCCAAGTCATGAAAGACAAGGACCTACATCCAAGATTGCTCTATCCAGCAAAGCTTTCATTTAGAATAGAAGGGCAGATAAAGTGCTTCTCAGATAAGATCAAGTTAAAGGAGTTCATCATCACCAAGCCCTTGTTATATGAAATGTTAAAAGGACTTGCCTAAGAAAAAGAAGATTAAAAATATGAACAGTAAAAAAAGACATCAAACTCACAGTTAGTAACAACCATACCTAAAACAAAAGCAAACTAAGCAAACAAGTAGAACAGGAACAGAACCACAGAAATGGAGATCACATGGAGAATTATCAACAGGGGAGTGGGGTGGGGAGAGAGGGGGAAAAGGTACAGAGAATAAGTAGCATAGATGGTAGGTAGAAAATAGACAGGGGGAGGGCAAGAATAGTATGGGAAATGTAGAAGCTAAAGAACTTATGACACATGAACTAAAGGGGGGAATGTGAGTGGGCAGGGTGGAGGGGAGTGAAGGGGGGAAATGGGACAACTATAATAGCATAATCAATAAAACATATTAAAAACTAAATGAATGAATGAATGAATGAATGAAATGTTGAATGGCAAACCTACCTGATATTGTCCTTTTCTTTCTCCACAAGTGTCAGCCAAGCCCAGAATGTTCTAGCCCATTGATGTGAGTGATGTGCCTGTTTTGGGGTGATGTTCACATTGACTAGGGGCACCCAAAGGATACTTATAGGCTCTGCACAAAAAATGGTCTTTCCAAAATCTCACTGCAGCCTCTTGTCTTCCCCTGCCTGGGTGCTGGTGTCCCAGACCATGCCTGGCAGTGTTCTTGGCCCCCAAGGAGACAGTGGAGGCAAAACAAGTATTATGCATGAGATGAGCAAAGCAACTGAAAGAGAATGAAAACAAAGGGGGAAGAGCAGCCGATGGGTGAGCCACAGCTGGGAAGACCAAATCATCCCTGCCTGCCCGGGTCTTTTTAGCAGTGAAAGTCCCATGGCCCCGCAAACCCTCAGTCCCAGGCAAACCTGGACATGGTTACCCTACCTGCAGGGGAAGGGAGAGAGTGGGGTCTGGGCTTCCCAGAAGGGAGAGGAGGCCTGGGGAACCAGAGCAAAACAATAAATGTTCTACAATTACTCATTTACACGTCTGAGGTCAGGGGCTGTATCTGGTTCATGTCCAGATCACCCACCAGGGGAGGCAGCATGTTCAAGGTTTCATATTCTGGAACCAGCAGGCCAGGGTTTAAATCTTCCAAACCTCCCTTTTCTCAGCTGTAAAATGGGCCAATCAACAGCACTTTCCTCACAGTTATCAAAAAGGTTAAACAAGAGAAGAAATGTAAAGTACTTAGCCCTGTGCCTGCCACATTGTTAAGTAGATACTAGTGCTGTTGCCTGCCATGTGGTGGTGCTGAATAAATATGTGATCTTTGATGGTCCCTCTGGATCCCTGATGAGGTGTGTGGTGTGTGTGTGTGTGTGTGTGTGTATGTGTGTGTGTGTGTGTGTGATCTTTGTCCCAGGTCCACAACCCCTATGAACTCCTGCTGGAGGAAGGGCAAAGTACACAGGTCTTCCCCTTGCCCTCTGTTGATGGCACTAAGGATGCCTGCAGAAGTGGGTATCAATCCAAGAGAGAGCCAGGTCCATGTGTGGGGAGATGAACCTTCACCTTCCTGGTCTCTCTATTCTCTGACCTCCTCTCCTCTACTGCTCTTGTCCCTATCCTCCCTCAGCCAGACATTGCCACAGTAAAACCTTAGGCCTTATACCAGAAAGCTGCAGCTCCTCCTTCAACTCACCCATCTTTTTGACCATGGCACGTTCTTTTTTTTTTTTCTTTTTGTGAGGTAAACAATGTATTAACTAACCTTATTTTGGTGGTAAACCTTTCTTTTTTTTAAATTTTATTTTAACCATTGTTCAAGTACAGTTTTCTCCCCTTTACTCCCAATCCAGCCCACCAACCCCTCCCTCCCAACTTCCCTCCCATTACCACCCTCCCCCTATTTTTTGTCCATGTGTCTTTTAACTTTGTTCCTGTAAACCCTTCCCCTTTTCCCCTGAAACTCCCTCTTCTCTCTCCTCTGGTCACTTTCTGACCATGGCACATTCTTTATACTCCTGCTCCAACAGTCCTCCCATTGCACCAGACTTCCAATGTCATTGACCCTCTACCTTTCCTGTCTTCTTTGTTAGATTGATGGCCTCTGTCCACTTCTTAAACTGCTCAAATGTCATGACTAATGAATCCTAACTGGTCAGCAGAACCCTCAGCTCCTTTACCTCTATCTGGATTCATTGAGTTCACCTCTTACAGAAAAACCACAGCCCTGGTCACACCCAGTTCTGTACCTACTCTGCCCTGCATGCACACAGAGAAAAACCCCCAAGCACACTGACTGACTGGACTCATTTTAAGTTAATGACCATGAGCCTCATTTGCTCCTTAAGTGCTGCCCAGCAACCATCCCATATATTTCTCCAGTCCATTTCCCTTCCTGCTTTCCAAGGTGACAATTTCCCACATCCTGTGCTCTCCTCAAACCTCCAACACCTCTTCTTCCATCCCCCCTTGAGACCAATGGCCTTGTTCCTGGATGATAGACAAGGCTGAATCTATCAAAAGAGGACTTATACAACCTCTACAACCACATCCACCCTGCAACAGTGTCTGCAGTGTCCTCCCTGCACACTTGGGACAGACTATTTTCCTGGCTCAAGCCAACATCATGCCACATCCAAGATCATCATAAAACTTTTTCATCATCCCAACAGAAACTCTGTACCTATTGTGCACTCGCTCTCCATTCTTACCTTTCCCCAGTGCCTGGTAACCTCTATTCCTCTTTCTGTCTCTATGAATTTGCCTATTGTAGATATGGTATATAAGTGGAATCAGACAGTATTTTTCCTTTTGTGTCTGTCTCATTTCACCTAGCATAGTGTTTTCAAGATTCATCCATGTTATAATACATCCATGTTTCTATACAGTAGAGTTCCATTGAATGAATATATTGAAATTTACTTGCCCATTCCATTGTTGACGAATATTTCCTGCTATAAGTATTCTTATATATATGCATGAATTTCTTTTTTTAATGTTTTATTTATTTATTTTTAGAGAAAGGAGAAGGGAGGGACAAAGAAAGGGAGAGAAACATCAATGTGTGGTTGCCTCTGGTGCACCCCCACCTGGGGACCTAGCCCACAACCCAGGCATGTGCCCCTGACTGGAAATCGGACTGGCAACCCTTTGGTTCACAGGCTGGCACTCAATCCACTGAGCCACACCAGTCAGGGCACATTTCTGATGTGCATAAATCTTAGAGTGGAATTTCTGGTTCATAGTGTATGCATATCTTCCATTTTAGTAGATAATATTAAATAATTTTTTAAATGTTATATTTTATAATCTCACTAGCAGTGTATAGGAAGTTCCTACTGTTCTTTATCCTCGCAAAGACTTAGTAGTGACTCTTAAATTTTAGCTATTCTGGCGGGGGTGTATTTCTTTGTGGTTTTAATATCTAACTTTTATTACTAATAAGATTGAGCCCCTTTTCATATATTTATTTGCACATTTTTCTGAAATGTTTGTTCATATCTCTTGCCCATTTTTCTACTGTGCTTTTCTGTCTTTTGCTTATTGATTTCTAGGAGTTCTTTGTATGTCCTTAATAAGCTTTTGTCAGATATATGAATTGCAAATATACCCTCATCCTGTGGTTTGTCTATTCACTCTTGTAATAGTGTCTTTTAATGAAAAGAAAATCTTAATTTTAATATAGTCACATTTATCACCATTTTCCTTTTATAATCACTGCTTTTTGTGCACTGTTTTTTTAAAAAAATCTTCTCTTATTCCCAAGATTATAAAGACATTTTCATACATTGCCTTTTATATTCAGGTATTTAATCATCCTGGAATTGATTGTTGTGTATTGTATGAGGTAAGGATCAAGTTTCATTTTTGTAAACATGGTTATTCATTTCTTCTTGCATCATTTATTGAAAAGACCATTCCCCCCCATTCTGCAATGTTGCCTTTGTCATAAATCAAGTGTCCACCTATGCAAAAGACTTGTTTATTTTTAAGATTTATTTACTTAGTTTTAGAGACAAGGGAAGGGAGGGAGAAAGAGAAAGAGAGAAACATCATTTGGTTGTCTCTTGCGCTCACCCAGCCAAGGACCTGGCCTGCAACCCAAGCATGTGCCCTGACAAGGAATTGAGCTGATGACTTTTCAGTTTGCAGGATGATGCCCAGCCCACTGAACCACACCAGTCAGGCTATGCAAATATTTGTCTTGGGGCCCTCTATTATGTCATGTTGCTTTATTTTCTACCTTTGTACCAACCACATACTATCTTAATTACTGTCAATTTATAATGTCTTCACATGCAGCAAATAGCACAAGTCTTCTCACTTGTTTCCTCAAGCATGTCATAGCTTTTCTTGGCTCTTTGAATTTCCATAACAGTTTAGTATCAATTTGTTAAGTTGCACAAAACAAACAGACAAACAAAACTACCCCCAGTGGGGGACTTCCAGCCAAGATGGAGACATAGGCAAGTACACTGTGCCTCCTCGCACAACCAAAAGAAGGACAATAACAAATTTAAAAACAAAAAACAACCAGAACTGCCCAGAAAATTGAACTGTATGGAAGTCCGACAACCAAGGAGTTAATTCATCCAGACTGGTAGGAGGGGTGGAAACGGACAGCCAGGGTAGAGAGGGCTCGCAGCAAGGCAGTGGCTGGAGGACCAGGTAAGGCAGCAGCTGGCAGAGCAGGCAGTCCCACATTTGCATATGGATAAACCTCGAGGAACAACTAGGGAGTGAGACAGACTGAGCAACGCAGGGTTCCAGTGTGGGAAAATAAAGCCTCAAAACCTCTGACTGAAAAAATTCTGTGGGAGTTGTGGCAGTGGGAGAAACTCCCAGCCTCACAGGAGAGTTAGTTGAAGAGACTCACAGGGCTCTGGAACATACACATACTCATCCACCTGGGAATCAGCACCAGAAGGGCCCAATTTGCTTGTGGGTTGTGGGGAAAGTGACTGAAAGTCGATCAAGAGTTGAGCAAGCAGCACTGTTCCCTCTCAGATGCCTCCAATGTGGGTTGTTCTGCCCTGGCAAATACCTAAGGCTCCACCTCTTACTATATGATAAGAACACCAAGATAAAAAAAAATAAGGTCCAAATGAAAGAACAAATCAAAGCTCCAAAAATAGAACTGAGCTATGAAGAGATAGCCAACCTATCGGATACACAGTTCAAAACACTGGTAATCAGGATGCTCACAGAACTGGTTGAATATGGTTGCAAAATAGAGGAAAAAGTGAAGGCTATGAAAAATTAAATAAAGGAAAACACAAAGGGAGCCAACAGTGAAGGGAAGGAAACCGAGACTCAGATCAGCAGTTTGGAGCAGAAGGAAGAAATAAACAGTCAAACAGAGCAGAATGAAAAAATAAGAATTCAAAAAAAAAAATGAGGAGAGGCTTAGAAACCTCTGGGACAACTTTAAATGTCCTGACATCCAAATCATAGGGGTGCCAGAAACAGAAGAAGAGCAAGAAATTGAAAGCTTATTTGAAAAAAACAATGAAGGAGAATTTCTCCAATCTGGCCCAGGAAGCTCAGAGAGTCCCAAAAAAGTGGGACCCAAGGAGGAACACACCAAGGCACATCATAATTACATTACCCAAGACTTAAGATAAGGAGAGAATCTTAAAAACAGCAAGAGAAAAGCAGAGAGTTACTTACAAAGGATTTCCTGTAAGACTATCAGCTGATTTCTCAAAAGAAACCTTGCAGGCAAGAAGGGGTTGGTAAGAAGTATTCCAAGTCATAAAAAGCAAGGACCTACTACTCCAAGCTACAACTACAAGCTACTACTACAACCAAGATGACTCTATCCAGCAAAGTTATCATTTAGAATGGAAGGGCAGATAAAGTGCTCCCCAGATAAGGTCAGGCTAAAGGAGTTCATCATCACCAAGCCCTTATTATATGAAATGTTAAAGGGACTTATCTAAGAAAAAGAAGAAGATCCAAAATATGAACAGTAAATGACAACAAACTTACAACTATCAACAACCGAACCAAAACAAAAACAAACTAAGCAAACAATTATAACAGGAACAGAATCACAGAAATGGAGATCACATGGAGGGTTATCATGGAGGCAGGAGAATGGGGGAAAGGGTACAGGGAATAAGAAGCATAAATGGTGGGTAGAAAATGGAGGGGGCAGTAAGAATAGTATGGGAAATGGAGAAGTCAAAGAACATATATGTAGGTTCATATGGACATGAACCAAGGGGAGGAATGCTGGTGGGAGGGGGATGCAGGGTGGAGGGGAATAAAGGTGGGGAAATGGGACAACTGTAATAGCATAATCAATAAAATATATTAAAAAATTTTAAAAATACACCATGGAACTTTGATTATGATTGCATTGACTCTGAAGATCAATTTAGAGAATATTTACATCTCTATAGTACTGAAACTTCCGATTCTGGAGCATAATATATTTCTTATTTACTTTTGTTTTTTCTTCTAATTTCTCTCAGTAATGTTTCATTGTTTTCTGCAGGACATCTTCCCCGTTGAAAAAAATTTATTCCTGCCCTGGCTGGTGTGGCTCAGTGGATTGAGTGCTGGCCTGAGAACCAGGGGGTTGTGAGTTCAATTCCCAGTCAGGGTACATGCCTGGGTTACAGGCCAGGTCCCCAGTGGGGTGCAGGTGAGAGGTAACCACACAGTGATGTTTCTCTCCCTCTCTTTCTCCTTTCCTTCCTTTCTCTATAAAAATTAAATAAAAATAAAATATCTTTAAAAGTTTTATTCCTGGGCACTTGATTTTTTTGATACTATTATAAATGACATGACATTTCAGTTTCTGTTTATTGCTGGTGTATATATAAAATACAATTGATTTTTGTACTTTACAGTATATTGTATAGCTGTATATTGTACCATATACAATATAGCTGCTTGTGAATGATAAATTTTAATAGTTTATCTGTGAAATATTTTTTTTATTTTCTATTCTACTTATCCAGTAATGTTAGCTACCAATAATTACAGTGTTATTTTTTCTTTTCTAATTTTCATAACTTTTATTTCTTTTTTTTTTTTTGCCTTGTTGCAATGGCTGGAACCATTGTAGGATAATTTATCCTTTTCTTGAACTCGAAGGAAAGTTTTCTACATTTCACCAGTAACCACAATTTTTTTCTATAAAATTTTTATAGATATCTGATATCAAAATAAGGTTTGCTAAGAGTTCTTATCAATAAATGAATGTTACATTTTATAAAATATTTTCTGCATTTATGAATTGAATTGTGTGATTTCCCTTCTTTTTTAGGTTAATGTTGTAAATTCTATTGGTTGACTTTCTGTTGTCAAAATAACTATGCTTCTGGATTAAATCTCATATGGTAAAGGTATATTATCCCTTTAGTTCCCCTTTATGTTTTATTGCTAGGTTCAGTTTGCTGATATTTGGTTAGGATATTTTGTATCTATGTTCTTGAGAAAGATAGTCCTATAATTTTTCTCTTTTATAATGTTTTCTGTGTGTGTGTGTGTGTGTGTGTGTGTGAGAGAGAGAGAGAGAGAGAGAGAGAGAGAGAGAGTGTGTGTGTCTTTTGTTATCTAGGTAATGTGGTCTTTACCAGAGGAGTACAGTAGTCCCTCTTTTTCTACTATATGGAAGAGTTTTGTAATATTAGTATTATTTCTTTTCTAAATGTTTAGTAGAATTCTTGGATGCTGTCATCTGGGCTTGGAGTTCATGTGTGGATATATGCATAGGGGGGAGAGATATGGGACAGTTTTAAAAGATAAATTTATTTATTTATTTATTTATTTATTTATTTATTTATTTATTTATTTTTAATGTGTGGTTGCTTCTTGCACGCCCCTTACTTGGGACTTGGCCTGCAACCCAGGCATGCGCCCTGACTGGGAATCAAACTTGTGACCCTTTGGTTTGCAGGCCAGAGCTCAATTCACTGAGCCACACCAGTCAGAACTGTTTATTTACTAGTTACAGAAGCATTCAGATTTTCTATTTTTTCTTACATCTTTTTGATGTTTTATTTTTCTAGAAATTTTTCCATTTCATCTGAATTTTTAAGTTTATTGGCATAAAATTGTTCATAATATCCTTTTATTATCATTATAGCATCTACAAGATCTATAGCAATGTCCCTTTTTTTATTCCTGATACTGATAATTAGTGTTCTCTCTCATTTTTTCTGTCAGTTTTGACATGAATTTATCAATGTCATTAATTTTTTCAGAGAATCAAGTTTTGGTTTTGTTAAACCTCTAATATTTTTATTTTTTATTTAATTTATTTCTGCTCTTATCTTTATTATTTCACCTTTTCTACTTTCTTTGGTTTAAATTTGCTGTTGTTTTTCTAACTCCTTGATAAGGGTGCTTAGCTTATTAATTTTTAGCCTTTCTCCTTTTCTAATACTTACAATTAAGGGTCAAAATTTCTTAGTGAGTGCTACTTTAGCTATGTCTCATAAGTTTTGGTATGTAGCATTTTCATTATCATTCAATTCAAAATACTGTGTTATTTTTATTGTGATGTCTTATCTGGCCACATTTGGTCATTTAGAAGTGTATTTTTTCTAATCCAAATGCATGAGGATTTTAAAGTTATCTTTTAAAATATTCAGTTCTACCTTATAAGCATTGTGGTCAGAGAACATGCTCCATTTCTTGAAATATGTTGAAACTTGCCTCATGGCCAAGACTACAGTTAATTTTTATAACTGTTTCACTGGAGTTGATAAGGGAGCTATTATCTATATTTGTTCAGATACATTGTTCTTTATTCCCATGTACTAGGTCATGTTTGTTAAGTGAGTTGTGCAAATGTTCTATATCTTTACTGATATTTTTGTCTGCTTATACTATTAGTTACTGAGAAAGGTATGTTAAAATCCCCCTTATGATCAAAGATTGGGCTTTCCAATATTGCTTTATTTTGGAGCTTTCTTTTTGAAAGCATACACATTTAGAATTGGTGTATCTTTTTGGTGAATCAAACATTTTAAAAAACCATTATGAAGTCTTCTTCATTATCTGTAGTATTACTTTTTGCCATAAAGCATATTTCTTGGAAAATATAGCCACATCAACTTTCTCTTGGTGTTTTCCATATGTGTATATGTATGTGTTCATATATATGTATGTGTTTATAGTCTGTCCAGAAGGTATCCAGCCATGTACTATGAAAAAAAGAGACATTTATTGAAGAAGATACAAGATACAGGAAACATTGTACATAGGACAATGATGCCTCAGTAGGCACCTTGGGACCTCACACAGTTCTCCCAGTCACCATCAGCTGTCCTGTCATATTTTCCTGAATAATCTCATCAACAGTCTGAAATCTCTTCCCTTTCAAAGGTGATTTTAGCTTTGGGAAAAGTCAGAACTCACAGGGTGCCAAATCTGGGCTGTAGGGGCACTGAGTTAACTGGGTGATTTGATGTTTTGCAAAAAAACTCTGCATAAGACATTATGCATGAGGGGGTGCATTGTCATGATGAAGCTGCCAATCACCAGTTGCCCATAGCTATGGCCTTCTGAATCATCTGAACAGTTTCATGGAGTTCAAGCTTCATGCAAAATGTAATGCAGTTCCATTGCTCTACTCGCTCAGTCATTTTGAATGTAGCGGCCACACAGTACACTCAACAGCGTCTACAGCCCCCACTGTCTAGTACAGTGAAGTCATCATTGTTCACACATGTGTATTGCAATCCATTCTCCTTGGCTGCCAGGTTACATCAATGTCACACAAACTGTTCTCATTATATTAACAATGGTTGGATTTTTTCTGGACAGATTTTTTATACACACACACACAATCTTGTTCCTTTACATGTAATATAATTAATGATATATTTAATTTTAAGTCTATGATCTTGCTGA
>PVIA01019547.1:0-10336 GCA_004024845.1 Tonatia bakeri | reverse complement strand
CTGGTGAAAATGCCATTTACAGATAATGGGCTATGTCTGCCAGACTTGGCATTTTGATAGTTATTTTAATGTCTCAGGGCAATTAAATTCTGGCAGTAAATATTCACACATTGCAGGGAACTGGATAGGTGATTGAAATTTAAAATTAGCATTAGATTAGGCTGCAGGGAGTCAAATCTGACAATGAGCCTAGGTGTGCCGATGGGTGTAATTGGAGTAGCTGGAGGATGAAGACAAAAACCAAATAAATAATGTCTTAGTAGGGCAGACAGAGTAAGTTCGAACAATTCACTGCTTCCACCATGAATCAAGTGGCCGTCACAAAGTTCTCTGTTGGCTCTTCCGGCCTTTTCTCACTCCCTCTCTGTCAATATCTTTCTGGAAGCTGAGACTGAAGTACTAACAAGTGAAGGAAATTGACTTCTGAAGCTTGCGAAGAAAACAGGTCTTTCCTGAATGAAACTGGGAGGACCCTTCTGATGGGAAGAGAGGGTGGTCTCTGTAGATCCTTCTACTGTAATGATCTGAGGCTCGGGCTGGCCGTGGTGTTGCCCTACTTCCCTATTCCCAGACCCTACCTTATACCCACAGATTCTTTACTCATCTGCAATAAAAAAACAACTGAATTTGGATCTTAGTCTGTGTTCCAGTTTTGGATTCATGTTTAGACAATAAGAGTCCCAGGGCAAGTTCATAAATTCCCAGAGGTTTATGCACAGAGTTGAAGGCTAATACTAATCTCACAGATTGTTTGGTGTACCTGGAGCTACTCTGTGCCTTTAATAAATGGTCCAGGAAGCTCAGTGGAAGGTAGGACCTTTTGGAGCACAGTCATGCCTGGGCCTTGTTGGGGCATCAGAATCCAAGGACACCCTTGCTAGTGGTTCCTCACCAACTCTGGAGGCCAACAGTGTTGTGACTTGTGTCATGGCCTGCGTGTCATCACAAAGGCCAGCCAGAACAGACCTCATGAGAATGCACCCCAGAATCCTGCCAGCTGGGTGTTCTAGGTTGTGGGGCACTTTTTTTTTATGGCTGTCTGCTTATGTTATTGTTACATTTTTCATTATTAGTGGTTTTTCTGTCTCCCAAAGCTCTTGAGTAAAGGGCAAAGAGGAGCATTTAAAAAATTACAAACTTCATACTTTGGGCAACATAAAGAAAGAGGAGACAGAAAAGCAAACCCTGATGATATTTTAGCAATGCTTCCAACACATTCGCAGGAATTAATTTGTGACTTTGGCCTGAGTGCCTCAGTACCAGGCCCCACCCTCTCTCAGAGTGCCTTAGTATGTCTCTCTCTCTCTGCTGCTGCTTCTTCCTAGTGCCATATTCTTCCTTTTGCAAAAAGGCTCTCTCATACCCACAGTCCTCTGTCTAAGCCACATCCAGAGCTAGTCATGAATCCAGTGCTGCAGAAAAACTAATTCAAGCTTCTTACTAAGTTTTCTGCCAAGCAGCATCCTCTTACTTGGTCCAATGTTTTCTGGACCTTCTCCCTTTTCCATTACTTCTGGATATAGTTACAAAAATAGAAATTAATGCTTGCGAGGGCTACTGTGAGCCAGTCACTAGATGCAGTGCTTCATGTGCACTTTTCCCTGTTCTTCACTGACATGGTACAAGGTCATCTCATTTCAAATTCAAGGAAGTAGAGGCCTAGTGTATATACTGAATAGCTTTAAACATTTGCTCTGCTTCATTTTTTAAACTTGTGAAGACTCCAGTGATGAAGAAAAGGCAGATTCTTTAACTTTACTTATTATTTTCTGTCCAGTCTATCTTATCTCTTCCTATTTCCATGTCCTCTTATTCAGTGTTATTTCTATCCTTTTGGTCTGTTTTTCATTGATCTCTTTGATTTCTACTTCGTTTCTGTGACGGTTTTGCTTTGCTTTGCTTCATTTCTTTCCTTCTTGAGCCCTGCCAGATCGCCTCTCATTCCCTCCCTTTGCCTCAACGTCTCTGGATTCTAACATTTATTCTTTGTGATCTTCCCAAAAAGACATGATTGCCTTGGTAAAGTCTGTAAGACACTTTTTCAATTCGTGGACAAGTGTTGAACAAGCATACCTGTGCCACGGCTATAGTATTTTCTCAGTAAGTTTGGGTTCTTCCATTTTTCTACTGTGGTAGCTCTCTTCTGAGTTGGGCGCCCGCTCCTTTTTATTTCTCGTTAATTACTCCGAGGGAGAAACTTTCCAAATCACACCCCAAAGTTCTCTTCTCTGCTGCTGCAGAGACAGACATCCTCTTCTTAGTATGGTGCGGTAGAGGGAGGAGGGGGAGGATTTTTGCCCCTAGTCCTGCTCACCTCAGTTCTGTCAGTGGTTGTCACAAATGCAGAATGATTCGCAAGCTGAGTCCTTCACCTTCGTGAAAGATGTTTTTGTTGGATGATCTGACTTCTGACTTCTGTTGGCCAGATCACGGCCCTCTGAACTGTTCTTTCTCCTGAGAAATTTTTTTTTCACAATTTGTTTTTTTTGAATAGCCCTTAGACGTGTTTGGAGTCTGCAGATTACACATACTTGATTTGTAATTTTGCTGAAAATTAGTTTTGTATTTTTTTCCTTCCCTCTATAAGATATCCAGGAGGAGACAAGAAAATCTACTAACTTATACAACCATGTTTATACCAAAAGTGATAGATGCTTAGAAAATTATATTTCCAACACCTTGATCTTTCTTGGATCACAGTGGCTTTAGTGTACAAGGTTTGCATTCATGGTTCTTCTGTTAAAGACGAGCGAGGAATAAGAAATCAGTAATAAGTGATATTTCTGTACCCTGTCCTGATTAGGGTCTCTGCAGTTTGGCTCAGACCTAGCAACCACCCCTGGTATTCCCTTGACCCAAGGGAAACTCACCCATTTGCCATCTCTTCAATCTCTTTTCTCATTGTTGAAATAGGGAAATTGGGATGATTGTGAGGGTGACTGATCATTTAAAGTTCCAACCTCAAAGGCATAGGCTGCTCTATTGTGTGTAAGATTTGTTTGTTTGTTTTTATCCGAACTCACTTGTTTTTAAGAATGGTGGGGGGGGGCACATCCATACAAGTCCCCACTGGGACAACCCCGGATTTTAAGGATTGTTTTCCTTCTTCTTCCTCCTCTCTATTCATGATCTTCTTCTCATATTGTCTGAAGGAGTGTTGGTGTTCATTATTGATCAAGCATAGCAGAATATTTGGTGCTCAGAGTCTTCTTGTCTGAGCCTGGGGCCTGGTTGCCAATCCTGGGACAATAGAAAAGTCCAACTGAGGTTTTTGCAATGCTTATGGAGTATCTATTATGTGCTATTGTGGGCCTTCTGCTAGAGACTGGAGTTCAAATATGTATCAGTCAGGGTCCCTGCATCCCTGCACTGAAGGAACAGCTAGTTTTGTTAGAAATATAAGAAATGCTAAAATTATTCTAGCACAAGGGGAAGGATGATTGAGCCTATTGTAGAAGTCATGGTTTGCTACGAGGTTTTGGCAAAAGGATTCTAAGCATTGAAACCATGGAGAAGACAAGATTTGAGTTGGGAGATGAAATGAGTAGGCAGTCCCTCATGAACCATTTTTTTCTTAGGGTCATAGAATACTTGGGTTAGAAAGGCCCTTTAAGATTATTTACTCTTAGTCATTTGCAAAACCAGGACACAAGCTCAGAAAAAAAAGTTTCTTTTTCAGGATTGTACAGTTAGTATTTGAGCCAAGATTTACTAGGATCTTGACTCTAGGGCCTGGGCTCCTTCTTTTACACAATATTGCAATACATCCCAGTTCCAAGACCACGTCAAAGCCAAGTACTGACCATCCTGACATGGCCCAGCTGTCCAGGTCAGATGAGGGCCAGGAAATGAGATCTATGTGTGTGCTTGAATTTTATGTAAACTTAAGGGTTTTTGGTGACTTGCCAGAAATAATCAATCACAACTCAGTAACTCCCTCTCCCGGCTCTTTAAAAGTCCAAGGGTAAATATGTTCAATCCCAACCTCCAAGTTTACTACACATTCCTTTCCTTTCCTACATTTTCTACCAACCAGCCCCATGTGCGTTGGGTCATTGATTTTTTTCTCTCCTCTAATGTTTTAATTATATTTACATATAAACACTGATGAAAAGTAGCAAAATTTTTAAGATAGTACTTCCGCAATGTTATTCCTTAACCTTTGTGGGGTGCACCTTTGTTTGCAGAACTCTTACACGTATTTAACCCCCTCCACCAGCCTTCTTGAAAGGGGGCCAGGCTGTTTATTTCTAGGCCTTACATAGTAGGCTTTGATTAATAATGACCCTGTGGAACTAGAAGGGACTTTAAGAGATCACAGAAGTGTCTGCCCTGCTCTCAGAAAAGCCTGCATTGGAACTATCCTGATCTCCCTCTCCCAGGTTCTCATCTTCATTTCTCCCTTCACATCATCTTCTCCTAGGTTCTCTAGGGGTTCCTAGTGCCAACTGCTGCCTGTAATCCCTTCTTGTCAGGGAGGAATTTGAGGTATGAGCTCCCTGTGTTTTAATTTTGGCTCCTCAATTCCACCCATTGGAAGCCAGCAGTTCCAAATGGTCGTGTTATGAACCAGGTGGAAAGTCACTATGACCTCGGATCAACAGAGCTCTTAGGAACTGCTTTGTACAAATTCACTTTGTGGTGTTTCAGATACAGAATGTCATAGACAAGAAATGGAAAAAAGAGAGGAACTTAAATTTATGGCCTACCAGTTATGGGCCATTCATTTTCTAGACATTTTATATACTCAATTTCCTTTAGTCAATGTGGTAGCAAACCAAGATAAATACTTT
The DNA here is from genome assembly GCA_004024845.1 of Tonatia bakeri. Lineage (NCBI taxonomy): Eukaryota > Metazoa > Chordata > Mammalia > Chiroptera > Phyllostomidae > Tonatia > Tonatia bakeri. The sequence continues at coordinate 5,543 of PVIA01019547.1, read as the reverse complement.
TATCCCTATTTTTAGAGGTGAAAAAACTAAAGTTGAAAGATATTCAGTAACTCACCCAGGTCTTCAGGGATAAGCTTCCATTTATAGCAGGATTGGGTTGACTCCAAAGCTAGGTCTCCTTGTGTTACAACCCTCCCAGGAATTTTGAAAACACCTTGGGATTGAAAGTTATAGAGAACATTTTGTTGTTGCCTTCCCAGCATTCAGTTCTGCTTAGCAGGAAGTTGTGCCTGAGTTTCCCTCAGAGGATCCAACTTCCTCTTCTTCCAGTCTACATGGGGTGGCTTGGGCTACTTCCCCAGCCCACCCTATCCCCGAGGTAAAAATATGGGCACATGTCTGAGGGATGGCCAGTCACAGCAACTTGTCTTTCTGACCATGGAGACTTGGTCAAAGATTAATAGATGAGCTACCCTGGGCTCATGAGAGCCTGTGGTCAATAGAAGAATGATCCCCCAAAGATGTCTACATCCCAATTCCCAAAGCTGGTGACTATTACCTGACGTGGAAAAAGGGACTTTGCAGGTTTGATTAAATTAAAGATATCACCATGAGGAGATTATTTTAGACTATCTGGGTGGGCCCAATGCAATTATGAGAGTCTTTGTGAGAGGGAAGCAAGGAAGTTTGGGTCAGAGTGTATGAATCTGGTTGTCCAGATACACACACACACACACACACACACACACACACACACATGTTATATGCATACAGAAACAAATTTATATATTACATATGAGAAAATAGTATAAACTGTATGTATAAACTATATATAGAGAGAAACAAATGTATGTAAATTATATATAAACAACTATAGATAAATTATATATGTAGAGAGAAACAAATATAAACTATATATACAGAAAAATGTGTAAATGATATTTTGAGAGAAATCACTGTGTACAGACAATCTATAGGAAGAGAAAAAATATATGTGAAGTATACATAAAGTAAAAGAGATGTATCATAGTTGGCTTCTGTGATTATGGAGGCTGAGATCAGCAGTGGGCAAGCTGGAGTCCCAGGAGAGCTGCCGGTGATGTGGTTGCAATTCTGGTGTGAAGTCTGAGAACCAGGCAGGCCATCAGTACAGGTCCTGAATTTGTGGGCTCAGGACTGAAGGAAAGCCAAGGTTGCAGTCTGAGTCCGAAGGCAGGAAAAGACCACATCCCAGCTCAAAAGGGTGAGACAAAAGGAGTTTCCTCAAATTCAAACAAATAATGTAAGTTCAAGAAAATTCAAGGAAAGGTCAGGCTTTATGTTCTAGTTAGGTCTTTTTTGAAAAAAAAAATTGAGCTTATTAGGGTAACAGTAGTTAATAAAATTATACAGGTTTCATGTGTACAATTTTATAATACATCATCTGTACATTGTATTGTATGTTACCACCCCAAGTCAAGTAAGTGTCCTTCCATCACCATTTATCTGCTCTATACACTCTTCCACCTCCTCCCACCCCCCTTCCTTCTGGTTATCACCACACTTCTATTCAGGTTTTGATTGGATGGTGGCTACTCTCATTAGGGTGGGCAATATGCTTTACTCAGTCACTGGATTGAAATAATAATCTCATCCAAAAACATTTTCCCAGACGTGCCCAGAATAATACTTGATCTAATATCTGGTACCTTGTGGACCAGTCAAGTTGACACATTAAATTAACACCACCACAGAGAATGTTGTAGGGAAAACTAATTGAGGTGATTCATTCAATAAGGCTACTACAGGAGGTAATAGCTTCCCACCACTGCCAGTCTCTGATCATTTTCCCTTAACTGTACCCATACCTCTTTGAAAGTCTGTTCAAAAAGATGGCACAATTCATAAAGGACTCCCCGACTCTAGACTGAGTCACTATTACCAGCATGATCCACCACATAATTGTCTGTTATTTAACCTTGATTTATTAAGTTATGAAAACTTTATTGTCTGACTTTAATCCAAGACCTAACCAGTAATAGAAATGGATGGAAAACATGTGGCTAGGCTGTTGAGTAAAATGTTACTTAGGGACACAAACCTCATTCCTTCTCTAGTCAGATAACCTGGAGAAAACATGTCATCCCTCTAGGACTTCAGATTCCCATTCCTTAAATGAGAGAATTCAATGAGAATTTCACAGGTCACCTGTTCTACCAGAGCAAGACCCTGTTCATAATCACCTATGGGGAAACAGCTGAAGATTTTCCCCAAATCTACTTTGGATAAGACACTAGAAAAATACTGAAATAGAAAGACTTCAGTTCTGTCCTCTGAAAGCTTATAGTCTATTGTGGTGGGGGAACAAATAATTACATAAACTTAAATCTAGTGTTATAGTAACATAAAGAGGAGAGTACAAGGTAGGAAAGACACCTAACTCAGATTTGGATTGATGGAAAGGCCTTCTGGAGGTGATATTTGTATTGCTTCATGAAACAAAATAGTGGCAGGCATGGGGACAGGGAGTGAGACTGAGAAGAAAGGGATCTGTGGTAGGTTAAGCTTTTGTTAAAAAATTTTCAATCCTTCTCCCACCTCACTTGTGAGGTGGAGTGTGCATCTCTTCCCCTTAATTCTGTATGACTTGCTTTGTCCAATGGAATGTGGACAGAAAAGATTATGTGACAGTTCAAAGCTGAGGTCTAGGGAGGCATCGCATAGTTCTCTGCCATCACCATACGAATAATACAACAGCTAGTGTGATGGTCTAAGAAAGATGAACAGTGAGTAGAGATTAATATTAGCCCAGCCTACCATGAAGAGCCAAGTCCCCTGAACTCACAGCTTGAAGCAGAGCTGCCCAGCCAATCAAGTGTCTGTCAGCTGACCCATAGTTTTCCTACAGATGTTTAAAAGAGCCCAGGTGAGATCAGCAAAGCTGTCCTAGCCAACTTGTAGATTTGTGATAAATATAAGCTTATCTTTGCAAGTCACTGAGATTTCATGGCTATTCGTCATGCAGCATTATTATGGCAAGAGCTGACTGATACAGAAACTTTGTTGGTTCTTTCCTGCATTCTAGGCAGAGACTATGAGGGAAGAGCACATTTAAAAAAGGAGCATGGGCAATATATTAGTTTCTTAGGGTTACCATACCAAATTACCACAACTGGGTATATTCAAATAAAATAATTGATTCTCTAACAGTTCTGGAGGCTAGCAAGTCCAAAATCAAAGTGTCACAGCAGGGCCTTGCTCCTCCAAAGAATCTAGGAAAGAATCCTTTGCAAATTCTAGTTTCTAATGGCTCTTGACATCCCTTGGCTTGTGGTAGCATGACTTTAAGCTCTACCATGTCCATATGGGCTTCTTCCTCCGTGTCTTAAATTTCCCTTTTCTTTCTCTCCTAGGACACCTTACATCCTGGATTATCCCATCCTGGGATTCTTTACCTAGTTATATCTATAGGACCTAGTTCCAAATTAGGTCACATTCACGGGCACCAGGGGTTGTTTTAGGAAAACTACTCAACCCACTACTGCCAATACGAGAAACTGAAAGCAATTCATCAGATGGGGACTCAATACTTCATCTATTAAACAGGGACATTTAATATAACAGTAACCTACCTCATAAAGTTATTGGGAGGATTCAAAAGTTTTTATATAGAAAAACACTAAAAACAATATCTGTTATATGGTAAACAGTCAGTAAGCATTAACCATCACTGGAATTTAAATAATTATCACTGGCTTACCAACTTCCAAGTATTATGTGAAAATAAAATGAGCCCTGGCTGGTGTGGCTCAGGGGATTGAGCTCCAGCTTTCAGACTGAAAGATTGCTGGTTTGATTCCCCGTCAGGACACATGCCTGGGTTGTGGGCCAGATGCGCAGTTGGGGGCAGGCACAAGAGGCAACCAATCGATGTATCTCTCACACATGGATGTTTCTCTCCTTATCTTTCTCCTCCCTTCCCATCTCCCTAAAAATAAATAATTAAAATCTTTAACAAAGAAAATGAAATACTAGTTGGCAAAGCATTTTTGAAAGATGTTTTAAGTATCAAAAACAATTTAAAATGTTATAACTTCTGAAAAATTACCATGCATATATATTGTAATAAAGTAAATCTCATTAAACATGTAGTTAGTTCTGATACATCTTTTCATAAAGTATATGGTTTTTTCCCCAGTGAATCAGACTTTGTATATACATCAGGTATCTGAAAGAGCAGCTCATTTTCTCAGTTTGGTGTTCATGTAACATGCTGCAACATCGACTAGAAATGGAAACTTTTGGTTGAAATAACAAGATTGAGACAAGAGCACAAGCTAGTATTTTTCTTGGTCGGAATCCTTGGGAACCCTGAATACTCCCACATAAATATACCATTGTCAGATTTTCTATGTAAATGCTTATTTATCTTCTTTTGGGATGCCTTTTGCATAGAGTATGGTTTTCAAAAGCATTGAAAACTCTCCATAATTTTTCAATAGCCTTCTGAAATGGGGCTGGGAAATGTCCTTTCGGCTAACCAGTGGGAGGAAATGACTGATTTCACCTTTTAAAATATGAACATTAGTTTTCCTGTTGAAAAACAAACTGCATAAGACTCAGGGTGCTGTTTCTAGTGCTGTCGTCACTTGTGGGCTCAAAAAGTGCTTATTAAAGACCTACAATATGCCAGGCCCCACACCAAAAGCTGGGGTGGACATTTAAATGAAAAATGTGAATAAGAAATTGCCCTTACTCTCATACAGTTAAGTATAGGAGACAGATGAGGAAGTCAGCAAGCACAGCAGAGTGTGATGGACACCTCGCTGGTTCTACTGAGAGGTGTAGGAACCCAGGGTTAGGTGTGCTGGTAAGTGGGGTGGGGGGAGAAACTGCCAGATGAACAACACGTTGCAGACTTTGAGCTCTGAAGGAAGAGAAGTCAGAGCCCTGTGGCGGAAGGGGGTGGTAACATCAGAAAGAGGCATTTGCATGTGCGCATACATGTAGATGGACCTCCACTGAGGTCTCTCCTTCCTTTTGCTTTCCTGCCCTTATCCTCTCTTTATCAGCTTTTAAACTAGGCATTCCTTTGCTCTTCTCACTACACTGACCATACAGCATCGTCTGTACAGATAGCTGGTAAAGCAGAGAGAACAGAAAAGACTGTTAACATTATTTACGTGAGCCCCTGTATACATCAAGCCTGGATTTAAAATTGTCTCTAAGGACTCTGGCCCTCCTAACAGTGAAGCTGGGAGCCGACACAGCTTGCCCAGTGCAGTCAGATGCAGGCGATGGCTGCACTGAGCTCTGCCTGGAGAGACTCATGAAGGCTTCTCAAAGAGAGCAGTTCTGTGAAAGGAAGGAAGTCTCCCCTTCTCTGGATCTCCACCCCCCACACTGCAGAATTGCATCCAATGTCCTTTAGCTCAAAGGTCAGTGTCAACCTCATCACCTAGTGTGGGGCAACCGAAAACAAAACTTGGGATTCTTTTTTGGCTTCTCTTCCAGGGCAGCTGGAGAGGAAATCCTGTGGGAAGCCAGGGGACCCTCCAACACTGCTGTGAGGTAGAGGGACTGCAAAACAAAATGCTGAGGAACGGCTCACACCTGGGCTGATT
>PVIA01019546.1:0-10338 GCA_004024845.1 Tonatia bakeri | reverse complement strand
AATGATAGCTTTGCTGGCTAGAGTGAAGAAGGTTGTGGGACCTTACTTTCATCACTTTGAATACTTCTGGCCAGTCCCTTCTTGCCTGTAAAGTGTCTTCTGAGAAATCAGCTCACAGTCGTATGAGAACTCCTTTGTAAGTTAATTTTCTGCTTTTCTCTTGCTGCTTTAAGAATCTCTGTCTGTATCTTTAACCTTTTGCATTTTTTTAAACTCTTTTTTTTTTTAAGATTTTATTTATTTATTTTTAGAGAGGGAAGGGAGGGATGGAGAGAGAGAGAAACATCAATGTGCGGTTGCTGGAGGCCACAGCCTGCAACCTAGGCATGTGCCCTGACTGGGAATCGAACCCGCGATGCCTGGTTCATCTTTTGCATTTTAATTATGATGTGTGTTGGTGTGGTCCTGTTTGGGTCCAAGTTTTGGGCGTCTCTGTGATTCCTGAACTTGTATGTCTATTTCTTTCTGCATTTCGGGAAGTTTTCTTTTCATTATTTTTTCAGATAAGTGTTCAATTTCTTGCTTTTCCTGTTTTCCTTTTGGCAGAGTTATGATTCGGATGTTGGTTCATTTCGATATATCCGGGGGCTGTTTATGCTATCCTCGTATTTTCAAATTCTTTTTTTCTTCATGCTGCTTTGGTTAAATGCTTATTTCTTCCTTATGTTCCAAATCCTTGAATTGAATCTCAGCTTCATCCCCTCCAGTGTTAGTTCCCTGTAGGTCTCTCTTTATTTCACTTGTTGTGTCCTAGGTCTTTTTTATTCTGTTTCTGTAATTGATGAGTTTTGAGCATCCTGATACCCAGTTTTTGAACTCTGCATGTGATAGGTTGGCTGTCTCCATTTCATTTAGTTCTTTTCCTGTGGTTTTGTTCTGTTCTTTGGTTTGGGGCATGTTTCTTTGTGTCCTGAATTTGGCAGCCTCCCTGCATTTGTTTCTGTGTATTAGGTAGATTTTCTTTGACTCCCTGTCTGTGTTGTGTGGCCTGTTGCAGAAGAGGCACCTGTAAATTGTGTGGCGCGGAGCCTTAGGTAGTGCCAGGGTAGGGCAACCAACTTCACCACTTTTTGGCTGTGTGTCAGGGGAGGGCTCAGAAAGGAGATAATGCTGAACTTGGCAGAGGTCTGTGGGGGAAGAAGCTGTCTGCAGGTACCCTGTCTCCAGACACTTCCCTTTCTGCCCTTACACCACTGGTGCCCTTCCAGCTGTTGCCCTGGTGCTGATCCCAGAGTGGGTGGGGCTGGGAAGTCCTAAGTCTGTGGGGAGCCTTTTAGAGGAGTCTCCTGAAAATCTGGCAGTATCTTCTCCCACCCCAACCCCGGCTGATATTTACAGCCAGAAGTTATGGGGATGTATCTTCCTGGCCTGGAACAGTAGGCTGAGTAGTCTGGTCAGGGGGTGGGATTCTTCATTCCTGAGGTATCCCTTCCAATTTTTATCCACCACACGGGTATGTGGGACCTCTCTTTCCGCCACCTGTCCAAGCTACGCCACATCTCCACTCTTCTGCACTCATGTCTGTGACTCTGCCCCTCCTAACCTCTGGATCAATATGAGTTCTGTATGTCCATGGTTATCAGATGTCAATACCATTCCATTTTCTGACAGTTCTGTGTGACATGTTTTATGGTCTAGTTGTAACTTTTTCTGTAGTTGTTGCAAGAGACGAAGTGTGTTTATATACGGCTCCATCTTGATAGAAATTACCCTGATTTTTCGTAGGAAGAGAAATGACCTATATATTCACCAAGACAGTGAACAAACAAATCTGGATGTAGAAATATGATGGAAGTCAGAAAAATCTTCAAAGATGAGCACTTTTTGTCCTCACTGACAAGAAAGGATAATATTCTTAAGGAAAAACACTAACTTTCAGACTTAGCATATAGTCTCATTTCTTTAACAGATTTTCTGGTGGTTTCACTGACATACTATTAACTGCACATAGTTAAAACTAATCATTACACATTTTGACATTTGTATCCACCCAGAAATCATCACTGTGATGCAGATACATCCATTAGCCCCAAAAGTTATTCTTTCTTTTGGCCCACGCCCCATCCTTCAGCGACCACTGTTGTATAGTTTCCCTCTTCTACAATATTATATATATGAAATCATATGGCATGTTTTATTTTTCATCTCATTTCTTACACTTCACATCATTTCTTTCAAGTTCACTCAACATCAACTGTGTATCACTCATTTCCTTCAGTTTTTTCCTTATATTTTTTTATTGGATTGAGACAGAGAAGGAGAGTATGTGAAAAAAAAGTCAGTCCATTCCCTCCTGTACAAACCCTGAACTTGGATCCACCTGCAATCTTTGATGGCCCTGATGACTCTCTAACCAGCTGAGCTGGGCATCTAGTGCAATAGCTGACATCTTTTTATTGCAGAGTAATATTCTACTTCTGGGATAGATCACCATGTGTTTATCTGTTTATCCTTTCACTTGATGATGAACATTAGGATTGTTTCCAGTTGTAGACTCAAGGGAAGGGTCTGAATCTCAGGTTTTGTGTGGCCAGTGAGGGCTTTAATGGGCTAGGGAGACAGCTGCTTACCATTCCTGCTTTCTTTGTTACGTCCTAGGAAGGAGGGCTACATGTGACAGGATCTTCTCTTTTTTGATGAGATTTTCATGTAAGATCTCAGTTTTTAAGTGTTTGGATGAACATTAAAGTGCATATGGAGAGTCTGGACCTCAAGGCAGCCACCTTGTCTGGAAACAGAGACTGAAGAATCAATGGGACAAGGCGTAACAGCCTGGGAGCCAGTGTGGTTCACACGGAAGGATTGGTGTACTAAGCAGAGGGGTGAGGAGCCAGCCCAAAGGCCAGGCCACTCATGGGCAGTGTGGACATGTGGGAGCTTCACTGTCACATGGGGAGACAGAAGACAACCAGTACAACAACATGAGAATCAGCGAATCAGCTCTTACTGTATCATTAGTAATAACAGGCGATGCTTTAAGAAGCACAGCTATCTGAGGATGTGAACGAGGAGTCTTGGAAGCAAGGAGCCAGGTGCAGAGAACCCTCCTTGTGTGTGTGGGATCATTTAATGCACTCTTCCTTGCCCGTTTTTTCCCCCATTCTCTTCTCCATATTTCCTCCCAGGTCTGAACTATGTAGGCCCTGTTTGCATTCACTCCCAATCAGGCCTTTTTTGCTCTGTTTTCATATCCTTACAACTCACTGTCTCACTTCACAGCTTCCCTACTTCCTCTGTACCCACTACAGGCTGTGCTTTGCTGTCAGGATGTGCCTTATCATGTCTTGGGAAGATCTTCCCTCCCGGTGTGGTTAACTACATGTGTGTCGTCATCTCTCTCCCCCTCCTCTCAGACTTGGAGACTGAATGGAACATGAATGAACCCAATTCAGAGAAGGAGTCTTGGGAAAACAGACCATCCATTGTGACGGTGGTGGAACAACTCATGAAGAATGCAGCCCGGGATTATTCCTGTGAAAAAACGGAGATACAGGGTGACAGAGTGGGGCAGCAACACAGACACACAGGGACCTGTCTAGGGCCTTTGGACACATCCCAAGTGTTAGCTCCTGAGTGTTGCGAATTTAAGACATTGATCCACCAGAGCCTCCTGCTGGCCCCATCAAGATTGGAAAGACCAAGAGGGCCCGGGATGCCCTGTTTCACCATGTGTGGGAATCACTCAGGTACTTCAAGCCCCACTCCTCCCTCCCAACTTTGTGCAGACAAGAAGACATACAAGTGCACACACTGTAGTAAGACTTTCAGCTCAAAGTCATCCCTGGGGAAGCACCTACGAAACTATTCCTTGGAGAAGCCATACACGTGTGGGGAATGTGGTAAGGCCTTCAGCCGGAAGGATAGGATCATCCTACACCAGAGGACACACACTGGGGAGAAGCCATTTGTGTGCGGGGACTGTGGCAAAGCATTCAGTCGTAAATCAGCCCTTGATGTGCACCAGAGGACGCACACTGGGGAGAAGCCTTACGTGTGCAGGGACTGCGGCAAGGCCTACAGAGACAATAGGCACCTTGTCCAGCATCAGAGGACACATACCAGGGAGAAGCTGCACTCCTGCAAGGACTGTGGCAAAGCCTTCATCCACAAATGGAGTCTCATTGTCCATCAGAGGACACACACAGGGGAGAAGCCTTATGTGTGTGGGGAGTGTGGCCAGGCCTTCAGACAGAATCGGCGCCTCATGGAGCATCAGAGGATGCACACCGGGGAGAAGCTGCACTTGTGCCTGGACTGTGGCAAAGCATTCAGCCAGAAATGTGACTTCATTGTGCATCAGAGGACGCACACTGGAGAGAGACCATATGTTTGCGGTCACTGTGGCAAGGCCTTCAGGCATAAGGGTAACATCTTCCTACACCAGAGAACGCACACCGGGGAGAAGCCATATGGGTGCAGTTACTGTGGCAAGGCCTTCAGCCAGAAATGCAGCCTCCTTGTGCATGAAAGGATTCACACCGGGGAGAAGCCATTCATGTGTGGGGAGTGTGGCAAGGCCTTCAGCCAGAAATGTAGCCTCCGTGTGCATTCAAGGACGCACACTGGGGAGAAGCCATATGTGTGTGAGTACTGTGGCAAGGCCTACAGTGAAAATAGGCGCCGCATGGAGCATCAGAGGACGCACACTAGGGAGAAGCCGTAGGTGTGTGAGGACTGTGGGAAGGCCTTCAGAAAGTATGGACACCACAGGACACAGAGCCAGCAAAAGCCATACAGGTGTGTGAAGTATGGCAAGGCCTTCAGGAACAAAAGGTACCTCATCCATCATGAGAAGATGCACACTGCGGAGAAGCTGCACTTGTGTGGGGACTGTGGCAAAGACTTCATCCACTAATGGAGTCTCACTGTGCATCAGATGACGCACACTGGGGAGAAGCCTTATGTGTGTGGTGACTAGAAGAGGATTCAGCTAGAAATCCAGCCTGCTTGTGCATAAAAGACCACACAGGGTAGAAACCATAGGTGTGTGGGGACTGCAGCTAGTCCTTCAGAGTGAACAAGAACCTCATTGAGCATCAGAAGATGCACAATTGGTAGATGCTGTATGTGAGCAAGGACTCTAGCCAGGCCTTCAGAGAGAACAGGTACCTCATCAGGCATCACAAGATGCATACTAGGTAGGAGCTGTACATATGCAGGGATTGTGGCAAGGCCTTCAGCAGAACAGGAACCTCACTGAGCATCAAAGAATGCAGATTTCATCCCTGGCCAGTGTGGCTTTGTGGATTGAGAGCTGGACTGTGTATCAGAGGGTCTCTGGTTCGATTCCCAGTTGGACACATGTCTGGGTTTGAGCGAGGTCCCCAATAGGGGGCGCTCAAGAAGCAACCACATACTGATGTTTCTCTCCCTCTCTCTTCAAAAATAAATAAAATATTTAAAAACCTAAAAAAGGCAGGGGGTGCGGTGCACCCTAAGGAGAAGGCATATATGTTAAGCTAGTACAGACTAGCAAGAACTCCTCGTTCAGGAAGCACAGACCAGTGCACACTGGGGAGTCCCCTGCCAGTGCTCCATCTGCCAGAAGGACTTCATGACATACTTATCCTTACAGAATCATCTGACTAGTCCCACCTTGGAGAATTGCAGCAAAACCTTCATCTGGAACTTTTTGCTCCCCATCCACTGGGTGGTTTCTGTGGTAGACAAGCCCTACCAGAGTGGCAAGTGCAGGAAAACCTTCAGCAGGAATTTCTGCCCCGCATGACACATAGCAAGGAATTGGGGGATTTTAGAATCCAAACACAACTGGTGGGTCCTTAGCCCATGGGCCAGTGCCAGACTTGATATTGGAGGACACAGGCAGGAAGCAAGAGAAGTCCTGATCAGACCTGTCTTAGAAATGTGGCTGTTGAGGACACACCATGGCATTCTCACCATTTGCTTCCCCAGCATCTGCAGGGCCAGGTGGAAAGCAAGCCCCATATAGCTCTAGTATCTGGGAATGGGGCCAGGGGTCCTGTGGCTCCAGACCTAGATCCAATAAACTGTTGTGGAAGCTTGGACAGTACACTCAGTGTCTCTGATCTCTGTCTCCTGGGTAGTAAAGTGGAGGATGGATAGAAGGGAAGATGTGGAGGTGGGCTCCATGGGGGCATCATCACTTTGTGACATATGCCTGGATCTTGTGTAGAGGTCAGGTTGTCACATCACATCTGTGGGTGCCCTTGTTTGCCCCAAGCCAGCCCCGAAGTTTCCTGCAACAGTAGAAGGTGCCAGGTATTTTATGAAGGGAAGAAAAAATTTTTTCATCATAGGAACTAATTGCATCAGACACCGTAGTTTCTCATAGGGGTCTGTTAAATTTTTTTTTTTTTAATAAAACTAAGGGAAACCAATGTCATTTTAAACAATCATCGTGCAAAATGTACACATACCCTTTGTTGGGAACCATCCTGCCTGGTTTCAGGGACTGTAGCCTCCTTAACGGACAAAAAGGTTGCCCAGTTAGGGCTGAGTGAAAAGGACTTGGGGACATGAGCCAGTAAGGAGACAGAACATTTCCTCCTGGCAAGAGGGTGGCCCCTATCTCCCTCACCCCTGCTTGGTTGGGGCAATGACTAGTTAGCCAATGACCTGTAAGACCCCTCAAAAGGAGAGGGGAGCTGAAGGTGCACAGTTGAGATTGGCAATGCGGGAAGGACTTAGGGGTCTACAGAGAAGGGGCAGAAAGACCTTCACCCCTGGGCTTTGTCATAACCCGAGTTCTCAGTCTTTGTGCCCTGGGCTATGGTGAGGCTACAAGAGCAGTGGCATTGCTTTAGTAATAGAGCCTCTGCCTTTTTTCATGTGGAGCATCCTATGCTCGAGGCAGATACCCTCCTCAGGCAACAGGGCTGAGGAAGTATTGAACTAAACAGGCCCACGTAGGCCCAGGTAGCAAGGTAAGTGATAGGGGGAAAATCCTTATTCCTTACCCATACCTGGTTGGGGATGGGACCAGGGCAGGATGGCCAGGAGCATTGCAAAGATTAGAATGACCACATGGAGGAAGGTGGTGGAGGGAAGAAACTATTGCTTGTGGGTATGCCATACCCTTCCAACACGCAGGACGTTTATTGGGCGTTCCTATGTAGGCAAGGCAGGGTAAGAAAGGTCCATTCCCTTGCATATCTGTGAGTGTCTGCACGCTTTACAATTTTTCGTTTTTTATTTTTAGAAATGGGAAGAGAAGACAGGGAGAGATATATCAATGTGTGGTTGCCTTTCACGTGCCTCGCAACCCGCAATATGGGGATGTACCCTGACTGGGAATCGACCAGTGACCCTTCAATTCGCAGGCCAGCAAGCTATTCACTGATCCACACCAGCCAAGGGTACAAATTTTCTGCAAAATCAGCACGGCTATCAGTACCCCTCCTTGGACGCTGGAGGTCTGTAGAGGGGCTACAGCATCCTTTACTGCCTCCACACATGCCCCTACATTCCTCAATTTCCCTCTCACCTCTCCAGTAGCTAAACTCCCAGTTCCTCCGTCGTACAGCAACGCACCCGTCTCGCTTTCTTCGCACGTAACCCCTTCATATCCTGCTTCTCCTAGGCCCTGTCCTGCTCCATAGTTTTCCTTCAGCTCCCTGATACACTGCGCTTTCTTCTCTCCGATGCCCCATATCCCCACACGGCCCCTTGGGCTCCCGTAGCTCCGCGTTGCCCACAGTGACAGGAGCCTGCTGAGGATGTGAATTCGGCGCGGGATTATGAGAAGTGTAGCAGGCCGACCCGCGCAGGCGCAGTACTATCAGTGTGTTCTAGCTGTTGCCCGTCACTTTCTAGGGATAGCCCTGTGCTCTTTCTGGGGACCAGGCTGAGGCGTGAGGGCACTGGGTGCGGATCTGGGCGTGGTCGTGGGGTTGCAAGTGATGCCTGTGGCTCGGTGTGTTTCTGTGTGTTGAACTGAGACTCCTGGGAGGTCTCTGTGTCTCGTTGTGTAACACCTCATGTGTCCGGGAGGCTACAGTTTTTCTCCTTTGCTCGTGTGTGTGTCGGTTGCCTGTCTTGGCCTCTGCGGTGCCCTCAGTGTCCACATCTGTGTGCGTGTCAGCCTGTGTTTTCATTGGCGGTGTCTCCCCGTCAGGGCGGCATCCAGGTGTCCCCCTGTGTCTGGTCTCTTCCTCTGAGCCTGTCTGTGTTTCTGATGTGAGTGTGTGTGCGTGTGGGAGTGCGCCTGTTCTGTCCGAGCCTTTCCCTGTCTTTGTGCACCTGGGCCTCTGCCTCTGGGCATGGCTGACGTGTGTGTGCGTGCGTGCGTGTCATGGGTGCCCTACCTAGAGTGTGCAGAAGAAGGCCCTGCTGGACAGGTGGGCCTGGTAGGGCTGCCTCCCTGTGGGAGCCAGAGCCATTTCCTTCCTCAGAGCTTCCCCTGGCCCTGGGAGCGCAGGATGTGTGTGGAAGCCAAGTGTAAGGTCAAGAAAGAGGCTCAGAGACCCTACCCAATGCTGACGGGGGTGGATTTGTTCAGGGAGTGTGTCTTGGGTGCTCAGGGTATCTATCATTCTAGGCATTATACAGGCCTCTCGGTGACTCTAAGTAGGGACCCTCACCATCCCTATTTTGCAGATGGGGAAACTGAGGTTCAGTCTTGTAAGTGAATCACCCAACTCCACACCCAGGCATCCAGGTACCAGAGCCACCTCCCTAAACACCCCACACTGGGAAATTCTTATTTCCCCTTAGAAACAATGTGTGGGAGGAAATGTCAGAAAGCTAGGACAGAAGAGGAGCTGGAGCAGCTGTCACCCCTGGCTCTGCAGCCACGTATCCAGGTTCACTCTGGATTCAGTGGTCACCAGCCACATGCACATGCTATTTCCAGGGCCACTGTGCCTTCCTGGCCTCCTTTTAAATAAAGTAAACTTGGAGTAGTGTTTGCATTGCTCCAAGTGTTTTGAGGACAAAACTAGTCCAGGCTGGATTAGATTTGCATTTTCCCTAATCAAAAGAAATGATGATATTTCAAGGGCTCCTAGTGGTGTAAGCTGCCCTGGGCCCACTATTCCTGCTGGTTAAGTCAGACCCAGGGAGAGAGGGTAGAGGATAGAGGGCCCTTTCCTCTTTACAGGCTATTGCATTGGGTGTGTGCACAGGTGTGTGCCTTGGGGGAGAGTATGTGTGTGGGTATGACCTGTGCACCAAGCATATGGACCCTGATGTACTCAGCCCAACCCTAATCCCACCCTTATCTTCCTGGGCACATGGCTTATCTTTTTGGGCCTCAGTTCCCTCATCTGTGAAACGGGGTGAGTGAAAATAGCCCCAACAATGCAGGGTGTCAGGAGGATTAAATCAGGGATGTTGGTTGAGGACCTTGGGTGCCACAGGCCCCCTGCATGCATTCCCTGTTAATGTGTGTGGCTGTCCTTGTCTGCCTGTCTTGCAGTGGGTATGTCTGTCATGTCTGCATTGTGGGTCACACCCCACCTGATCTCTCACTGTTCCTTTTTCTGTCTCTCCCTGTGCACAGCCTGCCCTTCCCATATCACCATGGGCACTGGAAGGATGGTCACCCATTTGCCAACCAAGGAGTCCCTGGTGAGTCATGTCACCCTCTGGCTCCTCCTTCCTGAGGGTTATACTTCTGGGCAGGGATGAACCTTGGTTCCTGCAAACCCCATCAGGCCCAGGCCCCTCTTCCCATTTCCTGGGGTTTTGTCCACCCTGACTTGTGAGGGTACTGTCCTGACCTTGGTGTTTTTCAACCACAGGGGACAGAATGTCTCAGGAGTGAGCTGTCCTACCCTGAGGAATCTCAGGAGACACCTGTGTGGACTTGGGATGTGGCAGGTTCAACATACTCAATGAAGTGTGACAGAGGCCTTTGGCAGGAAGTGCTGGATGAGGAACCTTCAGAAGTAGGCAGGGGCCTTAAATGCCCCAGGGACTGGAGGAGGTGGGGAGGAGGACTCCTGTGGTGTGGGAGTTGATATGGGGTGGGGACTCCACCTTTCCAACTCCCCCTGCTGTCCCTGCCCCACCCCACCCCAGCCTCCATGGATGAATATAAGTCTACCAAGACGTGCTCTGCGTGGGGAGGAAAGGTGGCTGATCTCTCAAAGGAGAAAGGCCAGGAGCCTGTTCCTCAACGGGTTTTTACTGGGTTCAATTTGCACAGGAAGATAGGTAAAGCTTATCAGTCATGGTTAGGCAGTAATGATCAAACAATAAGTAACATATACAGAACTCTGAGGGCAAGATCTAGAGAGCTTTGTTTACTGGCAATAGCAAGGCTCTTTCCCAGGTGGCTCAGTTCTTTGAAGTAGTAAAAGGTACAGAGCTCCTTACATTCTGCTTAGAGAGTCAGTCAGGGACAGCTCCAGCCAG
>PVIA01019545.1:0-10339 GCA_004024845.1 Tonatia bakeri | reverse complement strand
ATGCTAAGCGAAATAAGCCAGGCAGTGAAAGACAAATACCATATGATCTCACCTTTAACAGGAACCTAAACAACAAAACAAGGAAACAAGCAAAATATAGTCAAAGACACTGAAATAGAGGACAGGCAGAAAGTGACCAGAGGAGAGAGAAGAGGGAGTTTCAGGGGAAAAGGGGAAGGGTTTACAGGAACAAAGTTAAAAGACACATGGATAAAACATAGGGGGATGGTTGTAATGGGAGGGAAGTTGGGAGGGAGGGGTGGGTGGGCTTGATTGGGAGTAAAGGGGAGAAAACTGTATTTCAACAATGATTAAAATAAAATTTAAAAAAAGAAAAAAAATAGATTATATTGTTTAATTTATTTATCAAGTACAGATGACATGTATTATTTCAAGGGCACAACATAGGGGTTAAACATTTACATACGTGATAAAGTGATCCCCCCAGTAAGTCTAGTGCCCACCATTTAAAAATGATTTCAGCAATAGTCGTCTGAGGGGTGTGCAGTGATATCTCACTGTGGTTTTGGCCGAGTCCCTTCCCTGAATCCAAATTACCTGAGACCAAGGGGACAAATGCAGGAGGCAGAGACCACTCCAGGAACAGAGGTGGGTGGGGAGGGGCCCAGAGCAGGTGCAGTTCCACAGGTGACAGTGTGGGTGAGACCTCCATCTTTAGCAGCACATGTCCGGTCCCAGAAGGCAGGTGAGACCTCGGGGCTCCAGGAGGAGGAAGAGGGAGGCAGAGGCTTCAGGGACCTGGGGCCTATCTGAGATCCAGGAGAGAAGGGAGACCCAGCCAGGAGGGGACAGGGCTGTGAGTGGGTGAGTGTCGGGCCTGGAGCCAAACCCTGGAGAAGGAGACGGACCACACAGGAGGCCGGGTCCCTGCTGCTCCTGCACACTTCAGAGGACAGAGTCCTGTGCACTGGGCAGCCTCACCAGGGGCACCATGAAATTCACAGAACGGGGGTGACTCTGGGTCTCCTGCACTCCAGTGGGAGCCTCAGACCCTGGAGGGGAAGGGGTACTTCTGGGGTCTGGAGGCTAATTTCTCTAGTGTCAGCTTTCTTGTTTCCATTCCTGTGGTGGGTTTGACCACCTATGCCAGCTGTGCCACGCCTCTGCCAGAATCACCACCAGGATCAGCAACACCACACCAGACAGGCCAATGCGAATATAGTTCCCCACAGTGTAATTCCAGGAGGCAGGGACTGGAATCAGAGGACAGGGGGTCAGTGACAGGCAGTCAAGCCCTAGCCAAGATCAGGACCTATGACAAAGCAGCTCCTTCTCCACTGGACAGGACTATCCCTTAGAGCACTCCCCCTGGGCACTCTCCCCTGGGGACTTAACATTTTTGGAGCCTGCTCCTATAGGTGGCGCATGAGTTCAGGCGTTGTTCCTAGAAATGAGAAAGGACCAGTGTTTGTCTCCTGCACAGACCCTCCCTTTCTTGGGAGCACCCAGCCCCTGCCCTCCCCACGTGATGACCCCTGAGGCTGCACCCCCAGGCTTCACTACCAGTCACCTACAGCACCCCAGTGCAGGGCACAGCTGCAAACTCAGACTCACTCAGGGATCCAGGGGGAGTCTCCCCTCCTGACTCTCACACCCTCAGGCTGAACAGGCCTCTTCCTCTAGAGGATGCAAGATGTCCCTGCCTGCTGAGTGTCCACCCTCCAACAGAGAAGCAGGACCCTTCCCCAATGGCACCCCACTGCCCACTCCCCAGCAGATCCACCAGGAGAGGAGGCCTCAGGCTGAGGTACCCACTCCCCAGCCAAAGAGGGGCTCCTGTGAAGGAGTAGGAGAAGCCATGAGCCCAGGTCCATCCTCGGCCTGTGCCTCTCAGCCTGGCCCAACAGCTCCCACAGCGTCCACACCCAGCCTCTTTCTCTGCACCTCTCAGCACTGAGGATGCCCCCTGGACTCCCAGGAAAGGAGACAGACACATGTGAGGACAGCAGAATGGAATTCTCTGTGACTACTTGTCTGAGAGGAAGGACACCTCTCAGAATGTCCTGTCACCCTGCATACATTAGCACAGAGGAGTTAGACCCTGGTCCAGAGAGAAAGAGGGTGGGTGGGAGCCACCTCACTTGGCCACATGGCCAGGAGGTCCTGAGGGCTAACCTTACTTATCAGGACCACTGTGTCTCCCACAATGCCCCAGGCCAGTGAGGGGTCATAGGTCAGAATAAATTGGACATGCCCACTGACCCAGGGGAGTCTGAGTCACAGCTGCATGAAGAGCAAAGGGAGGGACAATACTAGTATTTCAAGGAAGAATTACTCCCTCCTTGCCCCACTCCTTGAGCCAGTCACTTGAACCCTGACCTCTCCAGAGCTGACCACACCTACAGGATGCACAGCCTCATCCCACAGGTCTTCTAAAGCACCTTCTAGCCCTGGTCAGAGACCCCATGAACCACACGACTTACCCAGTGGTGGATGGACCACCCACAGGGGACATACTGCCTGGGGTCACCACTGAGTCTGACCAAGAGCACAAAAAAAAAAAAGGCTTAAAACCATTCTGAGTGAAAGGACCAATGGTCCCTTGAAGGGTGACTGTCCCTAAAAGTACACTCTCTTTTGAGCTGCATAACAGCTCCCAGCCCACCCCATGCTGGGACTCAGTATCCAGACCACCATGATGTCCAGATGGGACCAAGTTTGCAGGGCTCTGAGCCAGGTGTGAAGCCCGAAGGATAGTACAAAGGGTCAGGAGAGTCACAGGGTTGGGGGCCAGCAGAAGGGCAGGGAGCCTGGGACAGAGGACCGGGGCGGGGACAGGGGACAGGGACCTTGGGCAAACCTGAGGGTA
Organism: Tonatia bakeri; assembly: GCA_004024845.1. Taxonomy (NCBI): domain Eukaryota; kingdom Metazoa; phylum Chordata; class Mammalia; order Chiroptera; family Phyllostomidae; genus Tonatia; species Tonatia bakeri. Next base: position 7,509 of record PVIA01019545.1, on the reverse strand, counting down.
GAGTCGAGCCGTCCTCACCTGTCACTTTCAGCTCCAGGATCTCACTGCGCTCAGACCAGAGGGGCCCTTTGCGATAGAGGCACCAATAACTCCTGGCAGTGTCATCACTCACTGTGTGGATGTGAAACCTGGCCTCTGTCCCGTGAGGGCCATGTGGAGACATCACAGTCTCATCTCCATGGACAGATCCGTTCTCATCCTCCAGACGGAATAAATCAACCCCAGCTGGGCCCTGGCACATAATGGTCACAGGCTGTCCCTGGTGGATCACAGGACCCAGCTCCACCCTGATGGAGGGTTTGGGCAGGACCCCTGGGAGGAAGCAGAGCAGATCTCAGGGTCTCTCAGGAGGAAGTCACCAGTTATCACAGACCCCCATTTTCTGGGCTCACTTCCATGCTTTTAGCAAACTTGCAGAGCTGGGCAACCATCCCCTCCACCCAGTTCTCAATTTCCCACCATCCTTTTCCCAAACACCACACCTCACACTCACTCCAGTGACTGTGAATCCTCATCACTGCAGAGTGACCCCCCTAACACAGGACCTCCAGTCCTGGTCACACATTGGGCTTTTCTCAGGGTGACTCAGGAGTGATCAGAGCAGCCTCGGGTCCTGGGCACTACTCCCTGCCAACGGTCACATTCTATGGGACAGAGACCCTGGGAGGGGGGCAGATGGTGAAGGTGATGGGTCATATGTGGGGACAGGGATGCCGGAGTCTGAGATGTGAGGGTGACCTGGGCTGCAACTGAAGGACAGCTGGGTGACACTGTGGGGACCAATAGGGGTGGCAGAGCTCCAGTGGAAGTCCAGTGGGGGTGGAGCTCCACCCAGATCTGCTCACATGACAACAGTGGGTGGGGATTCCCATCTCCAGGGCAATCCTCTGAGCAGCACCCATCTCTGTTCCCACTGCATTGTCTACCTTCTTCTCAGCCTGTTCCCATCACTATTGAGAGTCCTGAAACCCCAAGTGTGCCATGTGGCTGGGGAGTGGGGAGGAGACAGGTCGGAGCCCTTATGAGGAACATGGCACCCACAGCACATGATCCCCGATAGAGTCAGGCACTGGTGGAGGCTCCCCGTTGGTGCACTTGCTCATTCTTTCATCCACATCCTAGTTCCTCTCCATCTGTCTACAGAGAGGCTCCATGTGCCACTGGCCCCACAAACATGAGACTCACTCATAAGAACCTGCTTCCTTGTCTGGAGGGAAGAGGAAGCACAGAGGATGATGGAGGGATTGTGCAAACCCACAGCCATATATTAATACAAGTGCCACAGGTGAGTGTGGAAGTCTCGGGGATGACAACGGACAGATGACTTTGTATAGAAGTCAGAAGGGAGAAGCAATGAGCTGAGATCTGAATGCCAAGTGTGAACCAGCCCAGCCCAGGGAGAGGCTAGACAGCCTGGGAGGAGGTCAGGACCAGCGAGCCGACAACAGTGTTTGTGGAAGTGAAGGGAGTCTGTGTCCCCACAGATCAGCGGGTCAGACAGCATGACAACAGACCCAGACAGACAGAGAGAAGGCCTGGGTGACTTCCTAGTTGAAGAAAAGACATCAGAGAACTCTAAGGAATATAAACACTTTGTCAGAAAATGCAATATATATTTTTAAAAGTGAATTTTAAAAGGTACACTCACCGTCCTGCATGTGGATGGTCTGGGCCAGGCAGAGCACTGGAAGAGAAGCTGTGGTGAGAAAAACACCCAGCACCAGCCTCCTCCTGGGGCTGCACTCAGGGGCCCTGATGGAGGCAGAGCTCAGCCCCTGACAATGTCCAGCTCCCTCCTCAGCATTCCCTCTGAGCACAGCCCTTCTTGCTCTGAGTTTCAACAAAGCCCCAATCCCGTCTCCCAAACAGGTACTCAGTATGAACCTGTCCCCACACCCAGGTACCCTCTTCTATGACTCAGCCTTCCATGGTCAGACTTGGGTCAGGGACAGAGTTGAGGGGTCAGACTCCCAGGAGGGACCATGAGTCTCTTGGGCTGGAGTCAGGACTAACAGAAGATGGAGACGCCTCCCCAGGCTCCCATCCCGTGTCCCAGGACATTATCCCTCCATTCCAGCACTCACCAAGGACCAGAAGGAAGGTTGGATGAAGACCCATGGCCAGACCTGCAGCCACACTGTCCTGTAGCTAGAGAATGAAGGACAGAGCCTTCAGCCTGCACAGTGGTCACGAAGTGTGGGGTCAGGTGTTTTCCAGGAGTTGCTACATCAACGTCCTCATGCAAAGAGGAAGAGCTAATGCAGACGGTCCTGAGTGCAGGATCAGTACAATATGTAAGACACTGAGAGAGACTGGTGCAGGAGGCTGTGCCCATGCCCAGGGCCCAGGGAATAGCAGCAGGATTGAGACGGTGCCCAGAACAGGGGTGGGACTGCAACAGAGGCCAATGGCTGTGCCCACCAGGGCTGGGTGGTGACTGTGGCCCCAGATCTCAGGCACTGTCTGTGGTCAGTGCTGGCAGAGGTTCACACAGGTCCACATTGTCACCCAGACCTTCCTGCACCCACTTTGAAGACAAGAGCCCTCAGAGGCCCTCTCGTTCCTGCTGGGAAGGGGAGGGCAGGATGCTGGATGGTCTCTATTCTTTAAATGTTGCCAAAGCGAAAGAACTCTGGTGAGCCCTGGTGTATAAGGCAGAAAGGACACGCCTTCTTGAGAGCAGGTGTGGGGTTTACCTGTGATGCTTCCTGACAGTCACTTTTACAGAGAAAAGGGGCATCCCCCTTCTCCCCATTCTCATCAGGCCCTGTGAACACACTACACATTCCTAACACCTGATAGCAAGTGCCCAAACTTCCCTTTTTGCTGGGCAGACTGAGAGCTGCCACCAGAGCACCCGCCAGCATTCTGTCTAATGACCGACAGAGATGGATTCTCTGTCCTCAGCTCCTTGTGCACCCTCCTGTCTGACCATCACCTCCCCAGCCAGCCAGCCCCCTGATGGGTTAGCACTTGGCAGACTCCCCGCTGAACCTCCCCATACACAGCAGGGCCCTCACCAACTCTTGGCCCTGGGCTCTGGGACGGCCTCCTCTGAGGGAGGGGCCCTCACATGCCAGCACTTCCTCCTCAGGACACACCACCTGCTGTGGGTCTTGGGGCCCTGTTTCCTGTGTCCCCTCAATCCTGTCCCTGACCACAGAGGGCAGCAGTGGGGTGGCTTCTACAGGAAAGAGCACTTTCTGCATCTTCTTATTGGCAGGTGGACACCATGACAGGTGACTTGTGTAAGGCAGTCTGGTAGGGACAATGCCTCAGGTGAGATCCAAGAACATTTGCCACTGTTCCATGGAGTGTGTCCAGCTGGGAAAACCACCAACTTCCCTGTTTTTTGTGTTCAGTTCTTGTCCTTGTGTGAATATCTCTGAGACATCTTTGTCAATTAAATACAAGAGAAACTGAGAGAAACCCAACGTGTCTGGTGATAAGGGGTCAGACAGAGCAGGGCAGGAGGTGGCTGGAGGTAGACACGGCCAGAGGAGACTCCTTGATCAGGGATCTGATGTGGCTGCAGTCCAACCAGTTGAGGGTTTCAGATAGAAAGGATAGTCATCACTATTTTCTCTAAGTTCACCTGCAGCACAGAATAGGGCAGTGGTGGCAGGGAGAGTCCCCTGGAGACCCCAGTAGCTGCTGTGGAGGGGGGAGTGAGGGAGCTCAGATGGGGAACACAGTCCCCAGCAGGGACGTGGGTACACATGAGGACATGTGAGGACACGTGGAGGGAATCAGCAGGGACCTGTGATGGAGGGACATGAGGAGGGACATACAGAGAATCGAGGGTGACTGTGTTGCCTGGTCCTGGACTCCCGACCCTCACTGAGAAAACAGGAGCACACTGATGAGGAGTCGGGTGTGAGTGGGTGAGAACCAGGGTCCAGTTTTGCATTTATTGGCTCTGAGGGCTCTGGACATCAGTGCTGATGTGCTGGGGGTGTTTGCAGCCATCAGGACAGACTTGGGAGGGACATTTCTTGGCTGTAACCAGGGTTCAATTTCTACCGGCCCCCACAGGACTCCAGTCAGAGTGGCCCTTTGGGTGGGAGGGATTAGAGGTGTAAAAATGAGTCCTCTCCTGGGTGTGGATTGCCCAGCACAGGCAGACACTGGCAAGGGCAGCCCCAAGGATAAAAATGCCCACTGTTTAGTCTCCTTACCTGGGGATCCAGGTCCGTGTGCTGCAGGGAAAGACTTTGTCTCAACTGTCACCTCCAAACCTCCCTCATCCTCATCACTCCCAGGGGGCAGCTTCCTTTCTCTGTAGCATGTTACAGTCAAGTTCCCAGGCACCTCCCACCCAGACATCCCATGGCCTTTCTCTATGGGACCTGCTCCTTCCCAGGGTCAGTACAGGTTAGGGGACCCAGTCCCTCCTCTGGGGGCTCAGGCCCAGGTACCCCAGAGAGGGCAGGCCATGCATGCCTGACTCTCTCCCAGGGCCCAACAGGTTCTGGACTAGAGGCAGGACTGAGGTGGGGCCCAGACCCCACCCTGAATGCCACCCCTTTTGTCCCTGGGGTTCTGACCCTGTGTTCCAACTCCCTGAGGCCCAGGAGGGTTGTGAGATTGGGGTGCATCACCAGCCTCTCACCATCTTCTCTGTCCATGTCTGTGGGGAGGAGGACAGGGCCTTGCAGGTCGGGAAGTGAGCAGGGTGCACGCCACGGGCTCATCTCCAAGGTCAGAGGAAGTGAGTCTGGGTGCCCCCAGGCTCAACTCTAACGTCCCCTCCTTGGGTCCAGAGAGACTGATTTCCAAAAGGCATTTCTACTGAGATATTCCATAACCAGGCTGAACCCATGTGCACATACAGGCCATCTGTTATAACTCCAGCACAGACGGATAGAGACATAAATAAAAGATAAGTGTATGGAGATATAAAGAGATGATAAATGATAGATAGTTAAGAATAGATCCATAGATGATAGATAAACATAGATATAGGTGATGGATGGGTAGATATGAATAGAGGACAGGTAGATGTATAGATCAGTAAATGGTAGGTAGATGGATAGAAAAATGATAGGTGCATAGATACATATGTACCATAGATAGATATATACACACTTAGATACATAGATACTTACACAGATACATGGATACATAGATAAATATATAGATTGAAAGTTACATAGATACACACATAGACCAATGGTTACATACATAGACACATAGTCACTGTGATACATAGATAGTAACATAGACACATAAATACTTAGGTACATAGATAGAGACTTAGATATAGAGAGAAACACATGGACAGCATAAGCAGGGAAACTTAATGGCTTGGCTTCCAGTCCCACAGGCTGACCTTTCCCAACAACACACTTATGCAAACACTTCAGTTTCCCACATGCAGAAGGCAAACCATACAGCTCCCTTGAGACCTTCATGTTATCACTGGGGGAGCACAGAGAAGAGAGTGGCACACTGGAAGGAAACTCAGTCTGCCCCCACCATGCTCTCCAGGGCAGGTGGCAGCCTGCTTGGCACAATGTCCCTGTCTCTGTGCCCCTCTGTGTCCTGTGACCCTGGACTGTGCTTGGCACACACCTGCCTCCCAGCTGGATTGGTCCTTTCTAAACTAAATCCCCTAAGTCTACAGAAGCAAATGCACTAATGAATCTGTCCTATTGTCCAAAGATTGGTGGGTGGGGCTTCATGGAAGGTTGTGTTTGCAAAGAACCACATGGGTCTGGAGGCTGGAGTTCTAACTGGATGCTGTGGGCATCTCTAGGTCATTTATGGCACAGATCACAGGCACTATGTGGAGAGAAGGTGGACTCCTAGCCTCTGTCCCTCACAACAGGGTGTCACATCATTATGACCTCACAGCGGAGGGTCCAGCCTCATGATGGGGAGAATCAGGACCTGAAGGGAAAGACCTGAGACTTCTCAAGGGCACAGCACCAGGCAAGGCAGTCTCCCAGGAAGAGCTGGGGTCAGTGGGAAGGGACTTCGTCATATCCTAGGTCACTCAGGTGAGGTCAGACAGAGAAGAGGAGGTGTCTGCAATGCTGGCTGTCACATCCTTCTAAATGGGGTGAGGCTCAGCCTCTCCAAGGGCCCAGACCTGCGGCTCTCCCCAGAACTCAAGCTCCCACCCAGGGGGCACCCAGTCCTGTGGTCACTGCTGTTCAAGGAGAAGAGCATCAGGCTCTGGGAGTGCGCCCTCACTCCTGGCACCAAGGCCCATGTGCATTATGACCCTGGGCCTCAACCCCACCTGCCCTGTGCCCCATGTTCCCGAGCCCCAGTCACCCAGCACCTCCAAGAAACAGAAGTTTCAGACCACGGGCTCTGCCCTGGGGAAGAACCCAGGAAGTGAAACTTGGATTTGGGGTGGTGTGGCCACAGCAGTTGGCATTGCGGTGTGCTGCAGGAAACCCGGCGTCTGTGGTCAGAATTATAGCACTGGCTCTCCTGGGTCTCCAGAGTGCAGATGGCAGCTGGTGGGACCTGCAGGTTCTGTGACCTGTGAGCCTGTTCCTGTACTGAATCCATCCTTCCTCTCCTGGGTCTCTAGGTAACGTACATACCAGAACCCACTGGTTCTGTGTCCCTGGAGAGCCCAGACTAGTGCACTGATAGATGAAAAGTAACAGAGAGATGAAAAGACAGAAATTCAATCCATGATGGAACCCCAAGAAAATAAAGATAAAAATGGAAAATTGGAAAGCAAATTCCTGGAGGAAAATTAACTCTGAGTAGAAATGGCACAGGAAAGATCAGTACAGTTTAAATTGAGGAGGAGGCTGGACACCCACACTATCTGAGCCAGGAAAGAAACCTCCTGGCTACTGAGATGCTTTCCTCTCCTGAAGTCAGAGGTAGCCCACCTTGGGTGTCTTAGTGAGTATTTCAGTGCCTAGTTTTAAAAAACAAAACAGAGGAAAGACTGCAGGTACTACGGAGGGTTTGAATATGCTAATGTTTCATAGAACTAAATGAGAAATTGCACATGTAAAAGAACTGGCTGAGTTTTGGTTGAACTTTTAAAATATTCTTTTAATATAGAATAACATTTTTAATACCAGGCTCCTATTAAAAAAAAAAAAAGCTAAATTATTCCAACTGAGACGCTGACGCCCCCTAGCGGTTCTCAGGGTAAAGACTCCTTTTAACCTAACAGGGCAGCCAGTTTGACCTGGTAAGGAGAGTCCGGTGAAATTACCTGGGAATCATTAGCTGGGTCTCTGGAAACAGCCAGGTTCCAGTAGCTGGGTCTCTGGAAACAAGAGTTACAAGTGAGCTGCACCAAGCAGGTTGGTTGTAGGAGGGGCCACCTGGTTAGTGAACCTCCTGCATGCTGAGTAGGGGTCCCCAAAGTCTAGGTCTTGCCTTCAGGAGAAATGTATACATGACTTTCAAGGAGATTTTTTAACAGAGAATCCCTCCAAGTGAGGACCAAGTCCTCCTTTGCAACAGTGGCATCCCGTGTCTCAAGGTACAGAACACAGGTGGTCCTGAAGTCAGTGTCTGGGGAGG
>PVIA01019544.1:0-10339 GCA_004024845.1 Tonatia bakeri | reverse complement strand
CTACATGAACTCTTAAGTGAGGCCAAGCACTTGAGTGAATGTGTCAGCAATGTTGATCCCCCAAGGCACCTGGTCTGGTGTCTAAACTCATATGCTCCAGAGCAAGGCAGAAGATGGGATGGGTGAATTCCATGGCTTTTTTCCAGCTTCCCCCTTTTTGGTAGAGTAATGCTGCTTTTGGCAAAGCCAGTCTTTTCTACTGCATTTGCATTGTGTTGCTATAAGAGGGCATGGTCTGCCTACAGCAACTGACTCACAGCTGTACCAGTGTCTCCTAAGGCACCAAATTTGTTTATCCATTGGTGACAGCATCTAGTGACAGGCCCACTGCCACGCAGACCACACAGTGTAACTTAGATGGTGTCCCTATCTCCAGGTTCAAGTAGAAGAGATGCCTAGCCTGCTGCTCTGTGAGATCAGGGTTTCTGAAAGAAATATCCTTCCACTTGTTCCAGAAGACCTGTCTTACCACCACTGCCTCACAATCTTGCTTACTCACCTGCACTGTGAGATTAAAATAACTGGTTAGGCAGGTATATTTAAAATATATATATGTACAATCTATGTCATGCATGTATATATTTGTACAATGAACTCATATTTCAGATATTATTCTAGTTGGGTGAGGTTACATACACAGCTTTGTAGCCACAAATCCTGGACCAACAGCCTCTTTTATTCTACAGAAGGAACATCTAGAAATAGTCTTATCTCAGTAAAAAAGTCTAATATTGAATAGAATGCAATTAAACACTATCAATTAATTCTAAAATGTCATCAGACAGAAAATATGTTTCCATGATACCCAGTATTTATAACATTTCTTTCAAATAATTAAAATAATGTTTATATTTTCTATATTCAAGTCATCACGATTCCTACTCTTAATGAAAGTGAAATTGAGATGGAAGTTGTACAGGATGTGGAGGGGGCCTTCCCTACCCATGTGTCCAGAATACTTCCTCTCCCAACCTGCTCCATTATGCCAGCATTCACACTCCTCTTTTTTTTTAGGTCTGTAGTAAAGAACAGACAGACAGTAGTCAGAGCAGAGCAGGGAGAGGAATAATGGGGAAAATAAGGGAAGGGTGTCAAGGAACATGTATAAAGGACACATGGACAAAGCCAGACATGGGTAGTTTCGAGGGTGGGAGGCGGGGACAGGTGGGGCATGGGGGTGTGGAGGGGGGAAAATGTAGACAACTGTACTTGAAAAACAGTAAAAACATTTTAAGTATATTTTATTGATTATGCTATTATATTTGTCCCAATTTTTTCTCCCCTTTAGTTCTACCTCCTTCCCATCAGCATTCCTCCCACCCTTTTGTTCATGTCTATGGGACATACGTATCAGTTCTTTGACTTCTCCATTTCCTATAATACTCTTAACTTTTCCCTGTTTATTTTGTACCTACTGTTTATGCTTCTTATTCCCTGTACCTTTCCCCCCATTCTCTACCCTCCCCATCTCGACTAATAATCCCCCATGTGATCTCCATTTCTGTGATTCTATTCCTGTTCCAGTTGTTTGCTTAGTTTTTGTTTATTTGTTTGTTTTTAGGTTTAGTTGTTGCTAGTTGTGAGTTTGTTACCGTTTTACTGCTCGTATTTTTTATCTCCTTCTTTTTCTTAGAAAAGTCCCTTTAACATTTCATATGTTAAGGGCTTGGTGATGATGAACTCTTTTAACTTGACCTTACCTGAGAAGCACTTTATCTACCCTTCCATTTTAAATGATAGCTTTGCTGGATAGAGCAATCTTGGATGCAGGTCCTTGCCTTTCATGACTTTGAATACTTCTTTCCAGCCCCTTCTTGTCTGCAAGGTCTCTTTTGAGAAATCAGCTGACAGTCTGATGGGAACTCCTTTGTAGGTAACTGTCTCCTTTTCTCTTGCTGCTTTTAAGATTCTCTCCTTATGTTTAATCTTGGCTAATATAATCATAATGTGCCTTGGTGTGTGCTTCCTTGGGTCCAACTGCTTTGAGACTTTTGGGGCTTCCTGGACTTCCTGGAAGTCTATTTTCATTTGCCAGATTGGGGAATTTCTCCATTAATTTTTCAAATAAGTTTTCAATTTCCTGCTCTTCGTCTTCTCCCTTGACACCCTTATGATCTGAGTGTTGGAATGTTTAAAGTTGTCCTGGAGGTTCCTAAGCCTCTCCTCATGTTTTTGAATTCTTATTTCTTCATTCTGTTTGGTTCAATGTTTACTTCTTCCTTCTGCTCCAAATTGTTGATTTGAGTCCCAGTTTCCTTCCCTTCACTGTTAGTTCCTTGTATATTTTTCTTTATTTCACTTTGTATAGCCTTCACTTCTTCTTCTATTTTTCATCCTTACCTAACCATTTCTGTGAGCATCTTGATTACCAATGTTTTGAACTGTGCATCTGATAGGTTGGCTCTCTCTTCATTGCTTAGTTGTTTTTCTTGAATTTTGATCTGTTCTCTCATTTGGGCCATGTTTTTTTGTCTCAGCACAGCTGTAACACTGTAAGGGGCAGAGCCTTAGGTATTCGCCAGGGTAGGCCAACCCTGTGGCACCATAGGTGGGAGAGGGGTCGAGAGAGAACAATACTGCTTGGCAGATCTCCCCCTGCTTTCAGTCACTTCCCCTGCTACCCACAAGCAAATTGGGCCCTTGTGGTGCTGGTTCCTGGGTGGGTGGATTTGTGTGTGTTCTAGGACCCTGTGAGTCTCTCCAACGAACTCTCCTGAGAGACTGGGAGTTTCTCCTGCCACCACAATTCCCACGGGTTTTTACAGCCCGAAGTTTTGAGGCTTTCCCCCCTCTCTGGAACCCTGAGTTGTGCAGTCTGTCTTGCTTCCCAGTTGTTCTTCCAGTTTATCCACCTGCAAATGTGGGACCACCAGGCACCACCTCTCCTGCCTGGTCCTCAAGCCATCATCTTGCCATGCATCCTCTCCCCCAGCTGCCAGTCTCTGACCCTTCTACATTAAAGAAGAATGTTTCTTCTTTCATTCCTTGGTTATTGGACTCCTATACAGTTCAATTTTCTGACAGATCTGGTTGGTTTTTGTTTTTAAATTTGTTGTTGTCCTTCTTTTGGTTGTGCGAGGAAGTAAAGTGTATCTACCTATGCCTCCATATTAGGAATCACACTCTTGAAAGGAATTCCTCTGCTAGATGGTTTGATTCCTCCTGTACTGTAACTTACTGGCAAACATATTTTAATATGAATTTGTCTGTGGGATTGTGCCTTTTCAGGCTGTTAGCAGATTTCATATCAGGGGAAAAATAAATCTCTATAATAATGCCAATCCACTGCAAAGACTAGAAGATAAAAGTGAAATAAAAGAGTACAATGTCAAGGTTTCTGAAAGTTTCTTCTGCTCTAGTTTTCTCATGTAGGGGAAACACTTCAATAGTTCTGCCTATTATAGGATGACAGAACTGAGTTATAGGAGGAGAGTGTCAAGGAAGAGACACTGAAGAGAGGGAAGACCTAGTGTGAAGAGAAAGGGGCAGTCTCCAGCCCCTTAGGAAGTCTGAAGTGCACCCTGGCATATGGTGTAAATTATGCCAGGCAGTGGGAAGGAGAGGAGCAGGAACAAACCTAGTGACGCAAAAGCCAATCCTTGCACACATCTCTTGCAGCAGACCCTGAACTTGGAAGGTGAAGAAAATGAGACAAACCCCAGGCCACACCCTTTGCCTCCAGGATCCCAGAGCTGGAAGGTAGATGAGGACCTCACCACATAGAAGCCCATTGTTTTTAATCTACCTCTGCTGAACTCTGGTTAATTAGTCTAGATTAACTCAGACTGGCAGTCATTCAGAAAATTACCCTAGGAGTAAATAATGTCACCAAAGTGTGTGGGCTACAGAAATAGGGAGTTGGGGGCAGATAGAGTATTACTCCTTCAAAAGATCATGGTAAGATCAACAATAACCCCTTTGGTATTTGTAGCCCCCAAAATGTAAGCAACTTCCCCTTTACTGACTGTTGGATCTTTAAAACAGAGAAGGGAAAGTGGGGCCTGATGAGCTCCCCAAGTCCAAGATTACAGAGAATATGAGCCTGGACAGTTTACTTACAGATAGATGAGCACCAAGCTGGTAGCCAGGAGAACCCAGGTTTCTGTGGAAAAGCTTGGGATCAAGTCCATGGCCACTTTCCTCCCGAGATTCTCTCCTCTGAATTTTCCTTGCAGCAGTGTGTGTTATGCTTTACCAGCCTGCGAGTGTGAAGCTTCCTTCTTTCCCAACCCAGCTGATTCAGCTGAACGGAAATGATTATGTGTTGAGAAAGTAGGTGGGGCTAGAGCAGCAGCCAGCAGAAAGGCCATCTGACCTCCAACTGTACATGCCCTTTCTATCTCAATAGTTGGCAAAGCATCCTGGAACTCCCACTTTTTCCACCCTTCAGATCATATTCTGTGGGGAATCAATAAACAACTCACTCCTTTTTATCAGTATGGCAAAAGGTTATAGATACTCAAGGTAAATCTTTAAAATGCCCTTGACTCCATGGCTACCTGAACTAAAACATACTTGAAATCCTTCAAAAAATCTAGGTGTACATATCTTTATCCATACAGTTTTCTGCTCCTGTGCCTCCAGAAGGTTCTTACTTATCCTTCAAAACCTGGCTCAGACAGATTCTCCTCTGTTAGAGTCAGCCTATCCAAACTCCTTGAACAAATAAAACTCTTCCTCCTCTAGGCAACTTCTAGTCTCTGCAGACAATTCTATTATTGCCCTGTCTACTCTCCAACACCACTGTTGGTCTACAAAACAAATTCCCTTACCAGACTGAGAGCTTATTAAGGACATAGACTGGGTATTAGTCACCATTATGTCCCTAGTCCCTAGAACAACACTTTATGAATAGTGGGCATTGAGAAATGTTGGTGGAGTTGAGCTGGTGACTACTCCATCTCCTGGATTGGAGACAAGTGGGCCTGGCTGTGCCTCATTCATCATTGCTTCACATTTAGGTTGACACATCAGGATTTTGTTGACAAGTGGCCCCCGCAAGACAGGCAGGACATGGACAAGATAGTCATGGCTACACTAAGCTTATCAATTCATTCTGATTTCTGTTCCACCCCTCAGAACATCCTGCAGTAGACAAGCAATTAGACGGTTTCATGACCAATGGATGGATCCCTCTCTCTAGAAAGACCACAAGTCCAAGAACAATGGTACGAAGCAGAGAATAGCAGAATTGCAGTCTAAATGACCAAGTGAACCCCCAACACTTTACCCACACTTGACATGGTAGATGTCACTATGGGAAGCACACATAGCATGCTAAACTCAAAAAAGATGACATGAGATTCTTTTCTGGGGAAAACAGGGCCAGAGCATTTCGTTCCAGTTTTGACCAGTAGGATTTTTTAAATATTTAAAAAATTATATTGTATTGATTATACTATTACAGTTCTTCCAATTTTCCCTCATTGCCCCCAACCAACCAGGACACCCAACCCTCTCAGACAATCCCCACATCTTTGCTCATGTCCATTGGTCATGTGTGTAACTTCTTTGGCTACTCCATTTCTTATACTGTATTTCACATCCCAATGGCTATTCTGTAACAACAAATTTGTACTTCTATACCCTTACACATCTTCACCCATTCCCCCAAACTCTCCACTCACCCAGCAACCATCAAAATGCTCTCTGTATCCATGATTCTGTCTCTGTTCTCCATGTTTGCTTAGTTTGTTTTTTAGATTCAATTGTTGATAGATATGTATATTTGCCATTTTATTGTTCCTAGTTTGATCTTCTTTTTCTTAAATAAATCCCTTTAACCTTTTATATAATAATGGTTTGATGATGATGATGAACTCCTTTAGTTTTTCCTTGTTTGGGAAGCTCTTTATCTGCCCTTTGATTCTAAATGATATCTTTGCTGGGCAGAGCAATCTTGGCTGATTTTCATGACTGAATATTTCTTATCTTTCCCTTATAGCTTCTGCAAAGTTTCTTTTGAGAAATCAGCTGACAGTCTTATGGGAACTTCCCTGTAGGTAACTAATTTCTTTTCTCTTGCTCCTTTTAAAATTCTCCTTTATCTTTAACCTTTGACATTTTAATTATGATGTGTCTTGGGGGGGTCTTCTTTGCATCCATCTTGTTTGGGACTCTCTGTGCTTCCTGGACTTGTATGTGCATTCACCAAATTAGGGAGGTTATTTTTCATTATTTTTTCAAATAGATTTCCAATTTCTTGCTCTTTCTTTTCTCCTTCAGGTACCCCTATGATGCAAATGTTGGAATATTTGAAGTTGTCCCAGAGACTCCTTACACTATCCTCGTCTTTTCAGATTCATTTTTCTTCTTGTTCTGATTGGTTGATTTTTACTTCCTTATGTTCCAAATCACTGATTTGATTCTCAGCTTCAGTCACTGTACTGTTGTTTCCCTGTAAATTGTTCTTTATTGCAATTAGTGAATCCTTCATTTCTGACTGTGCTGTTGAGGTCCTCACTAAGTTCCTTGAGCATCCTTATACCCAGTGTTTTGAACTCTGCATCTGATAGATTGCTTGCCTCCATTTTGTTTAGTTCTTTTCCTGGAGTTTTGATCTATTCTTTCATTTGGGCCATGTTTCTTTGTCTCTTTGTTTTGGCAGCCTCCTTGTGTTTGTTTCTATGTATTAGGTAGAGCTGCTATGGCTCCCTCATTCAGTAGTGTGGCCTAGTGAAGTAGGTGTCCTGTAGGATCCAGTGACACAGCCTCCCCTATTACTCAAACTGAGTACTCATGTGAGCTGAGTACAACTTCCTCCTGTAGTTGAACCTTGATTGCTGTTATCAGGCCAATGGGAGGGATTTACCCAGGTCAGCGAGCTGCAAGGACTGACTGTGACTATAGACCACCAACTTCTGCCCTCCATGGAGGTTCAGATGTGCAGGGTCAGTGCGGTGGTGCTACGATGTGGTCTATAGCTGTCCACTGGGTGCACTGCCTCTGAGGTCTCCCAGGTGGTGCAGGCCAAGGTCAGCCCCCACCTGTTCTCTGCCCAGGGCATGAGCTACAAAGCAATCTGCAGTATGCTGATACTTGTGCTGGGCTTGGAGGTTCCCAGGTGAAGCCACACTATGGACCTATGCTGGCTATTTCTAGTGCCATGGCTCGAGCCATTTAGCAAGAAGAATGGGTGTTGGGGGTTTGCTGAGGCTGGCTGTTGCTTGTTTGAGAGAATTTAGGAAGTTGTGAAGCATGAGCCAAGACCGGCCATTCATATGGAAAATCCACTGTTATCTGCTTGGGTGGGCACATTAGTTAGGTGGAGAGGAGGCTCAGAGGATCTCTAGAGCAGGGTAAACAGAGTTAGCCAGGTTGATGGAGTCTCAGATATGTCATCCATCTTCCAGCTCTATGGCTCTGTTGGAGAAGAGTTCAGAAAACACACAATGGACCCTGCCTATCTTTGTGTTGGGAGAAATTGGTCCCCCACCCCTCCCTTGATACCAGGCACTTCAATTCCTCCCTGTATATCATAGGTGCCTTTCAAGGTGTTACCCCAATGTTAGAGCTCAGAGAAATGAGTCTATGTGTGGTTTCTTTCAGAGGAATTTCTTAAGACCAGCAGTTTCTTCCACTGACTCAATTACCACTGGTTTTCATAGCCAGTAGTTATGGGGATTTATCTTCCAGGCAACTAGCACTCTGGGCTGGAGGGCCTGTGTGGGGCTGGGACTCCTCACTCCTCAGATATCCCCCCTGAATTTTTATCTACCTCAGTTGGGTATGGGACCACCCTGTTCAGCACCTCTGTGTCTCCACCTCCTCTACCAGTCCAGATGCATGCAGTTTCTTTAGGTCTGTAGTTGTCAGACTTCCATGCAACTTGATTTCTGATGGTTCTGAGTGATGGTTGTTCTGTAGTTGAGTTGTAATTTTGATGTAGTTGCGCAAGGAGTTGAGCCATATTTACCTATGCCTCCATCTTGGCTGGAAGTCCCTGTTTGTCTGATGAGTGGGGGATTTTATAATGGGTGTGGAGGAACTGGTAGGAGAAGGCCTGTAATAGCAGTCAGTGTCACCTGATGGGAGAGACCTGGGGACTGTGCATCTATAAATTCCACCAACCCATTATCATCACTCAGACTCACGTTCTGTGTCTGCTTGGCCTGAGAATCCATGGATTAAATAAAAGACAAAACCTTAAAAGTTCCTAAAAATCATAGAAATGGGAGATATTTGACCTGTGTTTGTATACTTCCTTCTCTCTTTATCTATCACACATTCAGCCCTTCTATAGTAAGTGATATTCACTTGTTGCCAATTCTTTAAGTCCCTCTGGCCAGAAATTCTCCAGTGTTGCATAAAACTGGACTCAGTAGGTGGATGCCTAACCACCTCACCTACTTCCGTGTATTTATTTGAAAGCTTGTCTCAAGCCTGAAATTTCTGTCATCAAAATTTGTCATCTTTGCATTAAGGTTTCTCCAGAAAGCATCTGTTAAATTCCATAGCTGCCACTGGGAAGTGTAACGCATGAATACATTTATTCATCTGTGCATTGATTCAAGGCCAAGTGCGTGAATGTTATGTATAGTTACCTCACCAGGCTGTGGGTTCCGGACCATACAGTCTCCATTCTTGGGAGCAGCCTCCTAGTGGAAAGAGCGAGACACATAACTGCCCAGAATGTGGTGAACCCCTCAAAGATATGGGATAATGGAGCCCTACAGAGAGGGAGGTAGCTGGGGTTGCAAGCTTGAATATTTGTAAAGGAAAAACAGGAGAGTTTGGAAGATGATTCTAAGGAAAAGTAGAATCAACACATCTACCTCAATGTACAGTTTAAGAAGTTCTTTTGTGACTCTCTTAATTGACCCTCACAGCAACCCTGTGAGACAAGCAGCGTCACATTACTTTAATTCTCATTTTACAAATATGTAAACAAAAGCAATTAATCCATGAATTCAGAGCATGGAGCCAGACCTCATCATTTCAAATTGTGCCAGAAACATGGTCTCTTCAATTCCAAGAGGCATCCTGAAATAACTTGGCAGATTGTTATCCCTCACATGGGATAACTTTTCCTTCCATACCCTCCCAGCACACTTCCATGTAGTTGAAAAAAATATTACAGAGTTGGTTGTGACCCTAAAATGACATGCATGTTGTATCCATTACTAAATTATGTATTCACTGAACTGGTCTCAGCAGAAAGGGAATGTTGCAAACAATTCTGACATGATGCAATCAGAATATTTTAGGTTTACAGGAAAGCAGAAAGTAAAAGGTGATGAAACCAATAAATGAGAGAGTACTTGGAGAATGGCTGGCAAATTTCATAAGACCACGTGGAAGGGAATTAACAAGAGAGGAAGTGTAAAAGGAAAAAAAAAAAAAGGACAAGCATCTCAGAGTAGTTGCAAAAAGGGAAAAGGGCCTTTACAAACTAACCTAATTGTTGATGTAATCTCCTAGAGATGGGTTTTGTCTAAGCCTAGGCTGGACTCAATCCGGGGAATCCTCTCGTAGGCTGCCAGCAGAGCCTGGTCAAACATGGATCTTATAACTTTTCTCCCTTGCTCAAATCCACCAACAGCTGCCATTATCCATAAGGTAAAATTTAAATGTCTCTGGGTACCAATGCAAAACATTGTTCGTATTGCAATGACTGACTTCTTCAGTTCTCTCTTGGTCTATTTTCCATGAGCACATGATGTTTTCAGCAAATAGTAAGTTTTACCATCCCCAAACCTTACAATTTCCACAAAGAAAAAATAAATATGACTCTTACACCAGGATGCTCATTACAATCCATATGAATGAGGGGCTTTAAAACATATAAGCACCTGGGCCCACCAAAATATCTGAAAGTAGAAGAAAGGATTGGTATTAAAAAAAACAAAACAATACTAAAGTTAAAAAAAAACAACAACAACTTTCTCCTCCAAGCATGATAACACGCAGCCAGGGCTGAGAATTGGTAATGAGATACGATACACTGTGCATGAGTTTCTCCTTCAGAGCAAGAACTTTGTCATCTTGATTCCAGATCCATGACCCAGCACACTGCCTGGCACATCACAGACACTTAGTAAATGTTTGCTGAAAGAATAGAAGTCTGTCTGAATGAATCAAATCAATGAAGGTTAGTGAGAGCCAGGAGGATAATAGAGGACAACCTGGAATCCCAAAGAAGAAACAGTAGCAAGTGAGACTGAGTATCTCCTAAGCTGATAACCACCTAGTAAGCTACTAATCAGGGAGATAAATTTAGAAAATGGTTGAGTAATGGGAACAATAAACCAAGAAGGATCTGACTGGTCACCTGACACAGCCATCCACGTCAGGTAAACAGTGCAAATACCCTTTAGGGAAGTGGTTTATTTAAGGGGGT